>PVIU01007234.1:0-93684 GCA_004026605.1 Ondatra zibethicus | reverse complement strand
CTTTCAAGGAAGAAGGGGGAGGGAGGAGGGGTGGGGGGGTAGTGGGAGGGGACCGGGAGAAGGGGAAGAAAGGAAAAAAAATATTTATTTCTTTAATTATGTTCTTGAATGGAAAAAATAAAACAAAACAATGTATGGAAAAATAAATAAATAAAAAAAAGAAAAAAAAAGCACAATCCACAAAAGTATAAACTGAAAAGTTGCACTTCACCAACACATAAAGGTCTGCCATTCATAAAGACATTGTTATAGTGAAAAACAAGCAAGAGACTGGCAGGAAATCATTGCAAAGTATTTATCCAGTAAAGAATTTGGCATTGAAAATATAAATATCTTTCAAAACTCACCAAAAAAAGATATAATTCAACAAAACATGTAAAATATTTAAGCAATCTCAATACTAAACATCTATGCCCCAAATACAAGGGCACCCTCATATGTAAAAAAAATACTAAAACATAAATCATGCACTAAGTCCCACACACTGATAGTGGGGGACTTCAACACTCCACTCTCAACACTAGACAGGTCTGTCAGACAGAAACTTAACAGAGGAATAAGGGAACTAACAGATGTTTATGATTCAAATGGACTTAACAGACATCTATAGAACATTCCATCCAATCATGAAAGAATATACCTTCTTTTCAGCACCTCATGGAACTTTCTAAAAAATTGACCACATACTTTGTAACAAAGCAAACCTCAACAGAAACAAAAAAAATGGAATAATCCCATGTATTTTATCAGATTATCATGGCTTAAAGTTAGAATTCAACAGCAATACTAATTCCAGAAAGCCCAAAAGACATGGACATTGAATAATGCTCACATTAATCACCCCTGCATCAAGGAAGAAATAAATAAAAGACTTCCTAAAATTCAATGAAAATGACCACACAACATAGCCAAACTTATGGGACACAATCAAAGCAGAGTTAAAAGGAAAGTTCATATCACTAAATGCCTAAATTAAGAAGCTGTAAAAATCCTACACTAGCAAATAACAGAACATCTGAAAGCCCTAGAACAAAAAGAAGCAATCTTACCAAGACAACAGGAAATAAACAAATTGAAGGCTGAAATCAATAAAATAGAAACAAAGAAAACAACACAAAGAAAAAGAATTGGTTCTTCAAGGAAATCAATAAAATTAACATACCTTTATCCAAACTAACCAAAAGGCAGAGAGAAAATATCCAAATTAACAAAATCAGAAATGAAAAGGGGGACATAACAACAGATACAAAGGAAATCCTGAGAATCATCAGATCACACTTCAAAAACCTGTACTCCACAAAATTAGAAAACTTAAAGGAAATGGACAATTTTCTGGATAAATATCACTTACCAAAATTAAATCAAGACCAGATAAGCAAATTAAATAGATCTATAACCCCTGAAGAAATAAAAACAGCCATCAAAATCTCCCAACCAAAAAAAGCCTAGGACCAGATGGTTTCAACACAGAATTCTACAAGATTTTCAAAGAACTAATACCAATACTCTTCAAATTGTTTCACATAATAGAAACAGAAGTAACACTGCCAAACTCTTTTTACAAGTCTGATACTCTGATACACAAACGACACTAAGACATTCCTAAGAAAGAGAACTACAGACCAATCTCACTCATGAATACTGCAAAAATACTCAGTAAAATACTGGCAAACCAAATCCAAAAACACATCAGAAAACATCCAGCATGACCAGGTAGGCTTCAACCCAGACATGTAGGGATGGTTCAATGTACAAAAGTCTGTCAGTGTAATCCGCCATATAAACAAACTGAAAGAAAAAACAAATGATCACCCACATTAGATGCTGAAAAAGCCTTGAACAAATTTCAAAACCCCTTCATGATAAAATTCTTAAAGAGATCAGTAATAAAAGAAACATACCTATACATAATAAAGGCAATATACAGTAAGCCAACAGCCAACATCAAACTAAGAGGAAAGAAACTCAAAGCAATCCCATTGAAATCAGGAACAAGACAAGGTTACCTATTCTCTCCAAATCTATTCACTATAGTATTTGAAGTTCTTGCTAGAGCAATAAGACAACAAAAGAGATCAAAGGAATACAAATTGGAAAAGAAGTCAAATTATGATTATTTTCTGGTATGATATGATAGTATACATAAGTGACCCCAAAAATTCTACCAGGGATCTCCTTCAACTCATAAACACCTTCAATAAGGTAGCAGGATATAAGATTAACTCAAAAAAAATCAGTAGCCCTCTTTATACAGATGATAAATGGGCTAAGAAAGAAATAAGGGAAGCATCACCCTTCACAAAAGCCACAAACAACATAAAATATCTTGGGATAACTTTAACCAAAAAGGTGAAAGACCTGTATAACAAGAACTTTAAATCTTTGAAGAAAGAAATTGAAAAAGACAACAGAAAATGGAAAGATCTCCCAAGCTCTTGGGTAGGTAGAATTAACATAGTAAAAATGGCAGTATTACCAAAAGCAATCTACAGATTCAATGCAATGTCCATCATAATTCCAGCAAAATTCTTCACAGACCTCGAAAGAATACCCAGCTTCATGTGGAAAAACAAAAAACCCAGGATAGCCAAAACAATCATGTACAACACAGGAACATCTGAAGGCATCACATTCCCTGACTTCAAACTCTATAATAGAGCTACAGTAATGAAAACAGCCTGGTATTGGCATAAAAACAGACAGGAGGACCAATGGAATCAAATCGAAGACCCGAATATCAATCCATACACCTATGATCATCTAATTTTTGACAAACAAGCAAAAAAATATAAAATGGAAAAAAAGAAAGCATATTTAACAAGTAGTGCTAGCATAACTGGATATCAATATGTAGAAGAATGAAAATAGACCCATATCTATCACCATGCATAATACTCAAGTCCAAACAGATCAAAGACCTCAACATAAAACCAACCACACTGAACCTCATAGAAGAGAAAGTAGGAAGTACACTTGAACACATTGGCACAGGAGACCACTTCCTAAATATAACCCCTATAGCACAGCTTCTGAGAGAAACAATAAATGGGACCTCCAGAAACTGAGAGGCTTCTGTAAAGCAAAGGACACGGTCAACAAGGCAAAACACAGCCTACAGAATGGGCAAAAATCTCACCAACTCCACATCGGACAAAGGACTTATCTCCAAAATATATAAAGAACTCAAGAAATATGACATCAAAAGAACAAATAATGCAATAAAAATATGGGATATAGACCTAAATAGAGACCTCTCAACAGATGAATCTCAAATGAATGAGAGGTACTTAAGGAAATGCTCAACATCCTTAGCCATCAGAGAAATGCAAATAAAAGCAACACTGAGATTTCATTTTATAGCTGTCAGAATGGTCAAGCTCAAAAACACTGATGACAGTTTATGCTGGAGAGAATGTGGGATAAGGAGAACACTCCTCCATTGATGGTGGGAGTGCAAACTGGTACAGTTGCTTTGGAAAACAATATGGTGATTTCTCAGAAAATTAGAAAACAATCTACCTCAAAACCCAGCAATACCACTTTTGGGTGTATACCCAAATGATGCTCAATCATACCACAAGGACATGTGCTCAACTACATTCACAGCAGCATTATTCATAGTAGCCAGAACCTGGAAACAACCTAGATGCCCCTCAACCGAAGAATGGATAAAGAAAATGCAGTACATTTACACAATAGAGTACTACTCAGTGGTTAAAAAAAAAAAAAATAACATCTTGAACTTCGCAAGCAAATGAATGGATCTAGAAAAAAAAAACATATTGAGTGTGGTAACCCAGACCCAGAAAGACGAATATAATATGTACTCACTCATAAGTGGCTTTTAGACATAAAAGCAAAGAAAAACCAGCCTAGATTTCACAACTCCAGACAACCTAGACAACAAAGAGGACCCTAAGAGAGACATACATGGATCTAATCTACATGAGAAGTAGAATAAGACAAGCTCTCCTGGGTAAACTGGGAGCATGGGAGTCATGGGGCAGGGAAGAGGGGAAGAGGAGAGAAAGGGAGGGGAGTAGAGAAAAATGAATAGCTCGATAAACACAATAAAAAATAAAGAGGAAAACACGCATAAAAAAATAAGTATCACTCATTGCTCTGTGTAATTATCACACTAAAAAATATTTAAGCGAACAATTTTCTGAGGCAGATAATTAGATGTGTGTGGAGAGACAGCTCATCACCAGACTGCATGTCTAGCATGTGCAGAGTCCTGGGTTCCACCCTCATCAACTGAGGAAAAAGAGGAGGTAGAGAAACAAGAAGGAAGAAAGTGAGGGAAAGCAGGCAGGCTGGAGAGGCTAGAAAGATACTCAATATCATCCATTATCAGGGAAACACAAAGTAAAATTACAATGTGAACTATGAAACACCTACTATAATGACTAAAATTTAAATCTATGTCTCCCTATAAAATCAAAGCACACATTCATGCAAAAACCTCTCATGTATATCCCTGTGGTAGTCTGAAGAAGAATGGACCCCATAGGCTCCCTATATTTGAATGCTTAGTCATCAGGAAGTGGCACTATTTGAAAGAATTAGGAGGTGTGGTCTTGTTGGAGCAAGCGCATTTCAAAGCCCAAGCCAGGACTCTCGTTTTCCACATACTGATGAGGACATAACTCTTAGCTACTGCTCTAGTATCTGCCTGCATACCGTCATGCCTTCATGATAATGGACTAAACCTCTGAAATTGCAAGCGAGCCCCGAATTAAATGCTTTCTCTTATATTAGTTGCATTGATCATGTGTCTCTTCACAGCCACAGATCAGTGACTAAGACAACCACTAATAGCATTAGATGTACTGGCCAAAAATCAAGTCGCAAAATGCCCATCTATGGATGTGATTTACTCATACGGTTGAATATTACTCATCAATAAAAGGGGAAAATTACTTCTATTTTTTAAATATCTCCACCTGAATGAAGCCATATCAAAAGAAAATAAAGAATATATACTGAAGTGTTCTATCTATGCAAATCTCTAGAAGTTATATATTATCACCAGGGACTGCTCTAGCTCCTGATCTGTTGCTGTGATAATCACCAAGACCAAAGCAACTTGGAGAGGAAAGGATTTATTCTATCTTATACGTTCAGGCCAATCTATCATTGAGAGAAGTCAGACAAGAATTCAAGGCAGAACCTAGAAGCAAAAGCATGGAGAACAACCTATAGAGGAATGCTGCTTAGTGACATACTTTCTGGCTTCCCCACTTCCTCATTGTCAGCTAGCTTTCTTAGACAACCAGGCCCAGTCAGTCTAGGAATGCTCCTGCCCACATGGGCTGGGTTCTCTGGCAATAATCATCAATGAAGGCAATCTTTCGCACACACAAACAGAAGCCAGTCTGATAGAGATGACTTTTCAATTGAGGATCCCTCTTCCATATAACTCTAGATCGTGTCATTAGAAATACAAAGTGACCAGCATGGTACTAAAAACCAATCAGTAGTTGCCTAAGGAGTTCTGAAAGTCCAGAGAGAAGTAGGGTGGAATACAAAGGCACACAAAGACACTTTGTGTGTCGTGGGTATGTGTACTGTCTTCACTGTAATTAAGATTCATGAGTGAAGAAGGAATATATCAAACCTAATGTGTATACTAAAATATGTCCATTTGTTTTATATCAAACTTCACTAACACTAATTGAAAATAGTGCTGGGCCAGTGATATGGTTTAGTGGGTGAAGGCCAATGCCATCAACCCGGATGATTTAAGTTGTATCCTGTGTACCTATGTAGGAAGAACTGAGTCCTACAAATTGTCCTCTGGCCTCTAAATGCATACTGTGGCACACACACACACACACACACACACACACACACACACACTCACATACAAAATAAATGTAATAAAAAAATCAAAACAGTTCTTGGTTGCAGCTAATGCCTGACAAATGGCAACACCTATACTTCACTCGAGGATTCTGAGCTGGGACGACAAAGAAGGGCAAGCTGTGGGCCATGTTCTCTAAGACTCCCCACTGGGGCTATGAAGGTAAACACGTACGTAGATTACAACAAACAAATTGGCTTTGAGTGACATTAAATTAAAATTAAAGATGGCAAACAGTACAGGGACTTAACGCTCAAACAGAAGTAAAGTCTTCCAAATGAAAGGAAGAAAAAAAATAACCCCCTCATCTGAGCAATGCAGATAGACAAGGGCTTATAAACATCCCCAAATCCTAAAGCTAGGGAACTGCTTTCACGTGTTCCCCTGTTGCTTACTTCAGTTAGTCTTAGCATCATTTCCCACACTAACAAAGTGTAATCTAAGCCCACAGTTATGTGTTTACCCTCCATACAGGTTCTGGGTAGGGCAGTCATGGGAGTCTAGAGCCATGCCTTCTGGACTATTGGTCGAGTTTCCCCCATTGCTCCACAGATCCTCATGCTGATCAGCGGCCGGTGAAAGCAATTAAATGGGGTAGGGCCTGAAGGTAAAGCATAAACAATATTCTAGGGAGAGGACCCTGAGAAGGTCCACGTGCTGATGTGACACCTGCTGGAGCACAGAGTCCTCTTAAGGGCAAGTTGGAGCAGCTCCACAGACAGGACTTCCTTTAAAGATGGTCTCTGCACCACCCATCCATGCGAAAGTGAGCACATGAGATCAAAGGCACATAAGATGTGCGGTGAGATCAAGTGCGTGGGGGCAGCCAGTGTTCGCTCTATTGTATGTGGAAAGGTATGGTGTGCACTTGCCCCAGCAAGCCTGGATGGGAGATACCTATTTCTAACTATTTACCTCTCTGCTTGGCTGGCTTTCTATTTGTCTGTCTGTCTTGAGGCAGATTCTCACTGTGAAACCTTGGCTGGCCTGAAGCTCACTATGTAGACCAGGCTGGCCTCAAACTAATAGAGATCCACTCGCCTCTGCCTCCTGGGTGTCTGGACACACTATTTAGCTCTAATGTTATCATAGAATCCATTCCCACAGAGTTCTTGTGGACAAACAACACATTTTCCCCAGCGTACAACTTGGAATTTCTGCAAGAAGTTCTACAAGTGCTTAACCCAACTACTCTACTGTCTGCCGAAGACCTGGTCCAAGGCCAGGGGAGCTTTGGGGTCCTCTGGTGAAACACTGTTTCCCTTTGACCATAATACAGGCTCAGAAAAAAATGGGTGCAATGCAGCTGTCGCTCATGGAGACAATCCCCATGGCTTCCTGAGGCCATCAAAGACTGAGCTTTTTAGCAATGCCTCTTCCTTCACATTTAGGCAATCAGACAAGAAGAGTCAAGGTGAGCAAGCAAGAGATAGATAGGAGGTTTAATCAGAAATGCCTCCTCAGGTGACCCCTTTATGCTAGAATCCATCAGAAAAGAATCAGGAATGAGATTCAGGCCCTCACTCACAGGCTCTTAGGGAGATAGGCATATGCGTCAGCTGCTAACAATTCAGAGCTCTGTAAGGGATTGAAGATGGCATAAGATTTGGGAAGGGCATAGCAGATGGAAAACTCCTGGGGAAATAAGAGACATCACCATTCCCCTGCAGGCATGTGCCCTGACAATGGAAGACTGATAAGAAGTAAAAGACAGAAGAAAGGTGGGGAAGAGCCATCCTGCAGCAGGCTATGCAGGCAACAAAATGTAAGCTACTCCACATTGCTAGGGCCTGCCAGAGCATGGCATGCTGCCTGAGGTCAGGAATACTAGCAAGACACAGGTTTAGAGGAGGAACAGGAATTCTGAGACAGACACAGTGACCTTCAGATGGAAAATAAGGTCCTATGTCTTGTGCGGGGTGGGGAATCAGGAAAGCAGCTAGTCTCTGAGTCTGGAGCTTAAGAACAAGGTCCATGTAGGTCATTGGTGTACACTAAAGTGGGAGAGTAATGCTAACTATGCCCTCCCCCACCTCTGGAAACCTACCTTTTCTTGGGCCCTGACCTCAACCACCATCCCTGAGCTCAAATACCATAAGCATGTACATTATTTATTAAACATCTTAAACCATTTCTATCCAACTCTGTAATGGTTGTATGTCTCCAAGAGTACATCCAAAGAAGTCTGCTGTTAAGCATCAGATGGAGTAATTAATTACCTTCCCCCTCACATAGAGTCTTTCCGAAGCCTGAGAATCACACTGCACAATCCCATGGAAGGATTTCCTGCAGAAAGTTCTCAAGAGAAAAGACTACAAAGTACCTGTCTCTTGCCAGGATGAAGCTTCGTAGAAAGGCACTATCCTCCTTGTCCAGGGTCTAGCCAGCACTAAGGACAGCATGTGTATTTTGGCAAACCATAAAGACATCTCACTTGGAATCTGATCAAGCCAAATGGAGAGAAGGCTCACACTCTAGCCTGATACAGAAGTTCCAGAGGCCACCAAACACATCCAGGCTCAGCTGGCTTAAAGCAACACCTCCATCTCTGAGGCTCAGGTCTTTAATTGCTGCTTTCTTTCTCTGCTACAGACTGTGAAATGCTCATCAATGCAATTTGCACTTCACTATAAAGATTGACCCACCTTCAACCCAACCTTTCGGCAATCTATTTTCTACACGAGGCATCGAAGACTCATTGATAAGCTAGTTCTGGCCATGTCCTCAAGGGACTCACAGTATACTGGCCACCTTGTCCAATGATTGGTTTCACTTTCCATATATACTTATAACTTAATCAATCAATAAAAATACACTTTATGCCAAAACTACATCTGCTTGTCATTGTCCCATAATAGAACCCAGAGAGTCACTGAATCTCCCAGAGAGGTGCACAAAGTCAGAAGGCAATTTTGTCTTCTCAAAAACAAAAACAAAAAAAGGCCTATACTATGTAACACTACTCACTAGTGAACAAGATGTATTAAGAAACCCACCACAAAAATAATGCAAACAAAAACATGTATCCTTGAATGTTTATCCTGAATCCAGAAAAATACATGAAGCAAATCAAATACAGAAGGGTGGTGGCACACTTATAACCCCGGCACTGGGGAGGCAGCAACAGATGGATTTTTAGGGACTCACCTAGCCAGTCCAGCATGCTTGGTGAGCTAAAAGCCAGTACAAAACCCTGCCTCCCAAAACTCAAAGTGGATGGGACCCAAGGAACAACACCTGATATCGGCCTCTAACCTTCACACGAACATTTACAAATGTGCATGTGCACTTAAACACATATGGATCTATACACACATGAATACACACACACACACACACAGAGAGAGAGAGAGAGAGAGAGAGAGAGAGAGAGAGAGAGAGAGAATAACCAAATCCTAGAGTTGAGGTTGTGAAGTGAGTCTTCATCAAATGTTTGTCTTCCTTGACTTTTCACTTTGTTTTCCTTATTTTATTACTTGTCACTCCACACAATACAAAGATCAGCAACTGAAAACTATTTGTCTGTGGCTCTGTATTGGTTAGCTTAAATTTTGCAGTGCTTAAAATGCTACAACATAGCCAGCAGAAGAGTTGGGCACGTGTTTTCTTTGAGACCATGCTTAAACAGTAAATAACATTCTCCATGGGGCTGGCCCAGTGGATAAACTGAAACGTCATTTAGAGAGCATCTCTGTCATTATCCATATGCTACATCTGAACTTGGGACAAGACTTTAGTAGAGCCTCTACCTGTGGACTGAAGTCTTTAAGAATGTCCATGTGCTGGGGCCAAAGGTCGGCCAAAGAGTGTCCCCAATGTCATGTGTACCTGAGCCCTGCTGACTGGCTTTTCAGAAACAGACTGACCACAAGTTCTGGTTCTTTGGCAAAGCCATTAGCACAATGGTGTCATTTACACCATTTGGAGCTAGACAATCTTCATAAAGAACTCTACAGGCAGGAAGATTAAAGCATCTCCATGCAAGCATGAGTTTAGATTCTTAGATGATAGATAGATTGACAGATGATAGATAGATAGATAGATAGATAGATAGATAGATAGATAGATAGATAGATAGATAGATAGATAGATAAAACACATAAATTCTGGGTAGTCATGGCAGCCCACTTTGTAATTCCTGCTTCAGAAGGCCGAGTCTTCCAAGAGCAAGCTGGCTAGACAGGCCATATCAGTGAGCTCTGCATTTGGTGGAGATCCTCCCTCTGTGAATAAGGTGGAAGAGCAATGTTGGTGCCCAACAGCAACTTCAGGCTTCCACATGCTCACACACATGTGCATACTCACCCACATGGGCAAAAATGTGTATACACACAAAAAAACAGGGATAAACGAATCTCATAGGCAACACACAATCTGTGCCTGGCCTTAAGGAACTGATTCAACTCCGGCAACTTCTGTTTCCTTTCCTGTAAAGTAGGGGTGACAACAATTCCCTAGTGGGGCTATTGGGGAGCAGGTCCAGGGGTTAAAAGCTGCAAAGTGATTGACAAGCAACTCTGGCTGCTGTCCTGTGCCTCTCAAGGGAAAGAGCCTTCCTGGAGAAGGATGGAAGATTGAAGAGAGCAATGGGTCTCCAAATCCCCTCACTTCTGAAGAAAGACATGTCTAGTTCGGAACTCTCAGATCAGCCTGTGCTTTGTGGCCAGCCCACGTGAGTTCTCTCTGTGGTGAAGCACAGACTTCCTCCTGTGGCTGCTCCTTGCTGGCTCTACAGGTGCCCTTTTTTATCCCCGTCTCCTGTGAACTCTAAGCTCTAGGTTCAAGCTACCTCCTACAAAATACCTGGATTCCTGGGAGTAGGGGGTATCCCAAAGCATCTCACACTTGGTGTTCAGTCCTGGAAAGGGAATCATGCTGGAGAGACATGGCCTGGGGATGGATGGGTGCGGATGCAGAAGAGGTAAGAGAAAATCTTTAAAATGTAAAATAGTAGTTTTCTGAAGCCTGGCCACAGAGAAACACTGGCTATTCACTGTGGAGGAGTCATCCAAAAAGGAAAACCAGCGCCAGACATTTGACTTCAGGGACACTTGCAGAACGTTTCCTTTCACTCAAACAAAGGCCACTGGGCTTTGAAGATCCTGCAGAGAAGCAGCAAAGCTCAGAGAATCAAAACTTAGTGAGGATCAATGGAGCCTCAAGCAGGTTCTGAAGATCAGGGTGGGGGTGGTCACATCCTCTCTCCTAATTTCACCAGCACAGTTACAGAACCTCTCTAAGGGAAAGGGGCAGTACCTTGTGTTTCCAGCTGGCCCATGTAGGAAGGGAGCTCATAAGATGTGGACTCATAGAGGGAAACCATAGCAGTGGGCCTGGTGAGCAGTTAGCATATGATGCTACCTGCGCCATTATTAACAGCAGCCACTCAAAATGGATCTCAGCCATACTAGCACTGAGCTAATGAAGAAATACACATCATAAAAGAAGAAATTACCCACATAATACACCTTGGGTCTCCCAGAATGAAGCCATTAGAAATTGATCCGGCTAATTTAGGAGCAGTTGAAGTCTGTGCCCCCACTGAAAGCAAAACCAAGAGACATTTACAGTTCTGCTCTCACGAACAGCATGTGGAGGCCACACAGGTTGCCCTGACTCTGCTTCCCACAAACTCTTATGTGGGCAGAGGGGGTTCTTCAGAAAAGCTGGGGGCACGTACTGATAGGTCACCCGTGTGATAGCTTCAACACAGGCCAGCAGGACAAAATCTCTAAAGAGTGAACAGGGAAAATCTTTTTTGTAAATCTCCAAAATTATTTTATTTTGAGGTCCTTAATACTCATTATTAATGTAATGATATAATAATAAATGATCTTCTTAGAGAGAGCTAGCTTGTGTTTTCATTGTTGTAAGAACTCAGGGAGCTGGGTGGTGGTAGCATATACCTTTTACCTCAGCACTGACGCCTCAGGCTTCCATTCACCCCTGAAGCCAAACTAGTGGGGTGGCCAGACCTAAAGGCATACATATACACCCATATACATATATTCACATACATTAACAACTCATATATGCACACACAGACACACAGTTGACACACATACATACTCAGATATACTCACAATGACAAACAACTCACACATACATCCTGATACATACAGTCACACATGCACATCCACATATCCACACACACAAACCTATACATAACTCTCACAATACACACTTGCACATATAGAGGTTGGTACATACACATTCACATCAATATACATGCACATTAACACTCATATGTACGCAATTCATACACATACTCTGTTATACCATACCACGTACTCACACGTAGCATTCCTCACACATGTACATTCATATATATGTAAACCATTACATTTCCACACATGTACACACTTAGAAACATATACACTCCTGCTTACACTCGGACACATAACCGCTCTCACATACTTGACTCTACCCTCTCCTTATCCCTATGTCCTGCTGTCACCTGTATTTATTTTATAACCTGGCCTAATCTCCCAGGCCCTGGATCCTAATTGACTAGCAGCCTCACCTCATCCCCTTTACCTAATTCTGAAACCACTTCTCTGACATTTGCTATTCTCATGGACTGGATTATTCTATTGGATCCCACGTGCTCCAGGTAAGCATCTTGGCAGGCCAAGGCTAGCTCTCTGCCCTCTTGCCTTGGCAAAATGGAACTCCAGGATCCATTCCAGGCCCCAACTCAGGATTAGACTTGGAAGGATTGTTCTGAGTTTTCCCATGAAGCAGTGGGAAAACTGGACAGCAGGCAGCCCACACCCATCACCATTCTGGAGATCTTACCTCATTCACAAAGACCCAGTGGCTGTCCTTGGAAGCCAGGTTGGTCTCCACAGCCTGCAGAGAGAACAAGAATGTACATGAACAGAAGCAAGGCAGAAGTTGGCAGACACACAAGACGATGGCTGGGATGAAGTTTTATAAACATTGTTTCTGCAGAAATTTTTTCCTCACAAAAAAAGCCATTCCCCTGACGTCCACTTTGGCTGCCTTGGCCTGAGGACAAACACATCTGAACACAGATATCTGACTTTCCCCTGTCCTTCCATGTCTCCTGCAATGGCCAGGAGCAAGGTTAGAGGCCCTAGACAGTTCTACAGGTACCACAGACCACAGGTACAGTCAAAGTCTTCCTTCCCCAAGAATGCATGCAAATTCCTTTCCAAAGGGGCACTTAAGGATAGCATCACCAATACACAAAACTACAGAACTGGAAAACTGATATATTTATGGCAGCTCGTCCTGCTGTGCTGAGCAACACCAGGGAAACAGGAGATACTCACTAAACTGCAAAGCTCCTTTGTATTCTCTTTAGGATCTATAGAGCTGGGTTTTTTCCAGTTATTGAGGACGGGGTACATCCCCACCATTTTCTCCACACTGCCTTGCTATAGCACTTGCCATTGTTGTGTGAGAAAGGTTATGACTGTACTGTTTCTATTATCTATTTTCCCCGCCAAGTTGGGTGGGGACAAGACTAAAGTCTCACAGGCCACAGTTGTGTCCCAGAACTTTGTTCTGACACCCACATATAGTAGGCATTCAATCAACATAGCCTGACATATAAACAAGTGAGATACAGCAGCAAGCAAAATCCAGTTCCTTGTTTCGCTTGCATGCTTTGAGATTGTTTGTCCATGTGCTTGTTTGGTTTTGCTTTTAGTTAAAGAGTATTATACAGCAAAGGCGAGTCTAAAACCCACTGAATACCCAAGATAGCCATAAACTCCTGATCCTCCAACTCCAAAGGCCTAGGATTATAGGCATGTACCACCATGCCTGGCTCTCTTGCATGTGTTTATGGGTGCTTTCTCTCTCCTTGAATTAGAAAGCCCACACACTGAAAGAGCTGGAAGGGACTGATGGTTTGCAAGCATGTCCTGCAAGAATGTTCATGGTGAGCATGTGCCAAGAGCTTGCTGAGCACCAGGCACAGTGCCAAGCCATCTATGAACCTGGGAAAGTGCTTTCAGATTTACTCCTTTTCTTTTTACATTTTTTAACATTTTGGTAATGTAATTTTCATTACTCTTGATTTTAAAAATATAGACAAATTAAGATGCTTAATTAAACTCACCCCATAATACTTTCTCATTTTAAACGAATGTGCTAATGTTGTAAAAGCTCCCCATTTATTCCTCCAGCATCATCCACTGGAAGCTGTCAGAAGTGACCCCTTTCAGAAGCTTCTACAGTCATATCATACAAATACATATCTCCACATGCATATCAGGCAGATGTTTTAAGTTAAAATCACTTTAAGAAATGCATATCAGGCAAAAATTCTCATCGCTAACTAACAATATATCAAATTTACACTTTCTTATCAGTATGTACAGAGATGACTGTTCTTAAGTAGGTGTAGTGGTGTCAGAGCCTACACCTGGGACTACAACCTGTGTGTGGCTAGCAAAGTTCTCAGGTATGCGTGGTGCTGAGGCACCTATACTATCAGAGCACAGAGCTCCGTTAGGGCCTTGCTCCATGGAAACAGATAAGTATACTTGGGGATCACAGTAGATCATGAAAATAGAGATCATAGGAAGCCCAGGAGAATTTGAGCCCATCAGTCCTCAACAGACAACCTCACAAGATACCAAGTACAGTCAAAAAGTTTTTCCTGGACCACTCAGGGCTGAAGAACAGGGATTGACTTCTCTATAGCCTATGAATGAGAGAATAGCAGGCTGTGAACCCCAGGCAAGAGTCTGAAATAGAAGGAAATAACCCTATTCATTATTGTTTGTCTAGTGAAGTCATGCATAAAATACAGATAACACTTGCCCCTCTCCTGTCTGTAAAATTATGTAACCTTTGAGGCCAGAAAGAGGGAAATTCAGAGAATAAGGTTCATAAATGTCCCAAGAATCTCACAAGAAGCAGAGATAAGAGGATGGTCACTCCAGAGGTTCACCCTCATTCTTCCATGTGCTCACATCTATCCTGTATCCTTTGGTTCCAGAAGCCTTACTCAATTAACATTGTATTTCCTTGGATAAACAGACCCCTGCCAACCTCAGGAAGGAAGCTCTGGGTACTGGCTTATGCCCTTGGAATGAAGTGAACCTCAAGGAGGCCAGAGGCATCTGTGTACCATAGTTACCCTGAGATTTTTCTCATCCCATTCTGCAAGCCTGGAGAGAGAGGCTGTCTCTAGAGACACTGATAAGACCCAAGAGTCAATGTCTCTTGAGGACCCTGAACTATGACTGGTGAGTGGAGAGCACCTCGGGGTGGAGTTTCGGCCACCCAGCCTAGAGTCCTCCTCTTCTCAGCATGCAGACAGCCACAGATGTCTTTAGATATCTAAGACCATGGTGATTAGAAAAAACATACTGGACTGTGATCTAAATACTCTGAACACATTGCTGGGCCATTGCTGAATTCAACCCCTAACCTTTCAGCATTTCCTTAATGCTCATTTTTTCCATCAGCAACTTGCATATCAAATTAGCATGTGACACAGAACTTGGAAGATTTCATAAGGTCCCAAAGGCTGGAATGCTAAACTGAATCTCAACAGGGGGAGGTCAATGAGGCTGAACTCAAAACAAAAAATAGCAAATGCTGAGATAAAATTTGAATGCAGTAGAGACTAAAGACTGATGAAAAAGCTGAGAGTTGAGAGTAGAGGTGCTGGTTCTACCCTTGGTGTTGATCTGAGTGTGCCACCCCAGTGAAGGGAGGAACCTCACCCTAGATCCCAGGTACGAAGTGAGACAGTTTAAGGCAACAGCCACATGAGTAACAAGGAACTCTTACTGAGCAGGACGGTGGAGGTGTCTAATCAAATGAAGAACTGTCTTGGGGAAGAATTCAAGTTGCTCTTTGCAGCATCTAAGAGTGGATTTACTAGTAAACAGAAAAGATAAACACAGCAGAAAAAAAGTTTTCTACCTTTACAGGTAAGGCAAATAGGCTGCCTCAGCATAGTGAACATCAGAAGTATCCCAGTGTTGGCAATGTCAACAGTGGCTGGGAAAGTTAGGAATGACTTGGAGGGTGACCGTGGGTGGGAGGCATAACCCCATGCTGAACTGATACCCAATGCAATGAGTCCCAAATCAGATTACAATAAGAAGTCCCCAGAGAGTGTTTTAAATCATTCTAACTGGCTGAAAGCAGATGCCTGCATAACACCGTCATGGTTTCCCAGCTCCGACCTGCACCTTGCCACGCTGAGACCTTTTCCACAGAACCTATAGCTCCTTGAATCCGAAGCATTTGACAGCTGAGAGGTTTCAGCATTGCCAATGACCATGGGCAGTTACTAGGAGATCCTAGCAAGTGTGTGGGAACCTGGCTCTCCTAAGAAGTCTTCCTACCTGCTGTCAGACTCAGGCATGGAAGATGCTGGCAGAAAGAATTGATCAGAAAACCCCGCAGGAAGACTGGCCAACTTCCCTGTCCTACTTTCCCTCACCAATTAAGCAACAGCTAATTTGTTAAGCCTCTTTTTCCCATGTGAGATAAATACCACTTGGATACAGCCTTTTTTTCTTTCCAGAGGGCACAGCTCACACAGAGACTGGGATAGGCGGTAAGAAAGGGCAGCTATTGCAGACTGAGCAAAGCTATACTTGCCTCCCTTTGCAATGAGTGGAGGGCTGCCAGCTCTGTGGGATGAGTCCTAACGGCTCACAGACCAGAGGGTAGGGTCCCGCTCATCACTGCTAGTTCCCCTTCTAAGTGCCAACCTCTCCCTTCTCCTCCCATGTATGTCTGTGGCAGACAGAAACAAGTTCTTCTTTCATCATGGCGCAAGTGTGGTACAGGGGAGCCTTTGCTATCTGCTTCCTGGTGATCTGTATCACCTCCCCAAGCACATTTTTGTGACCAACAGCCCTTGAGTACTAACCATGCTATGGTATGCTACCAAAAGCCCCTTACACCATAGTGGGATATTTGATTACCCAAACTCCCGGTGTGCTAATTCTCAACTACGGACATCCAAGACTCCAGCTGCCAGAACTGTTCGTGGCACTCATGATTACCTGGGAATCTATACCCTAACCAAGAACTGAGGCTGCCACAGATGCAGATCCCAGCTGTCTTGCTCCCTGGTGGAAATGTCTCTCAGTATCATCTCAGCTGTTCCCAGAATCCAGCTATAGAATGAGGTCACAATTATGTTACTTGGCATCCTTCATTTCCCTGTTCCCCATCTCCAAGTTCCTGCTGGCTTTCTTGTTTGAATTCCTCTGGGAATACGCCATAAATAATTGTCATCTGACTGCTCCTCTCCAAGTCTGCTTCTTGGATCCCAACCTGAGATGAACAGCTCCAGCCTGGGGTAATGTTAAGAATTAAATGACATTATGTGTTATTTTACCAATCTAGAAAGGAGCTCAATACATGATCAGTCATTGCAAAAGTCCTTTTTGTTCCATTCCCCTGCTTCTTCTGCCTTGTAGTTATTTTGGGATCTCTTCCATCATTATTCCAGAGTCTCTTCCACATGCAAAATCCATCATACCTTCTTTCCTTTGCTCAACAGACAAGAACTGCCAACCATGCCTTGATATCTGTCCTGATGCTGTTAAGCACACAATTCCACTAAATGCCATGCCTCTGCCATTATAGGGCCAAACCGTGATTTGGGGAAAAAATACCATGTGTGCAGCCTTGAAAAGTGGTAGGTGATGTCTCCTCCATATTCCCAGAGGCCTCAGAGAAGCCCAGCATGGTATCTCCCCTCTCTTGCCCAACATGGGATTCTCCAGCTACATAGCACTGCAGGCATCTACAGAGAAGAGCTGACTTAAACAGATACATTGATGACAGCTCCTATATTCTGCAGGTGTGTATTTGGGGAGGCAGGTCAGATAGCCTCATGCTCAGAGATGACCTTCTCATTCACCTCCGTCAAGTGGCAAGTTGGTTAGGTTTCTCCCTGGAGCAACAGTCATGACTGTTGGTACCATCCTTAAGAAAAAGCAGGGAAGATACCTAAGTAACTACAGGAGTTACACATGGACCTAGCGAGGTCCTAGGTTTCAATGAACACAGAGGTATTGCTACAGTGGCTCAAAGCTTTGGCCCCATGCAGATAGTCCTACTGCATTGTCATGAATCCTACAAGGCACTGCTGAAGTGACCAAAGCCTATGTGCCTGACTAGTGTGTCTTGTCAAGACCAGCAAACACAAAATTTTGGAAAACAAGATGAGGAGATGGGACTTCAAAGGGATCAAGTTTATTTTCTTCTAGTCCTTTTGATCAGAGAGAGGCAGCAGAAGATGGTGGTAACAGATAAAACCAACAGATGTGGAAGGTAACACAGACAGTGGAAGGTGACACAGTGTGCACATGCCCATATATATGTAGATTGTATGGATATACACATGATACCAACATGTCAGCCTTTGGAGGTGAAAGTATAATGTCATAGATAGACCCTGGCTGAAACAGCAGAGAGCAAGTGTTCTTCCCACCCCTGGGAAAGCTAAGGATGGATGGGAAGGTGTCTCCTTGGTCATAAGCAGCAGCCTGATGTGAACCTCCAGTATTTTTTTCCCACACGCCATCCTGTGGGCCCACTCGGAAATGAGACATGTGAATTCCATTCTGGCCACCCTGATCCAGAGCCTCCATAGAGAAAGAGATTCTGGCTATGTTCCAGCTCGGGGCTCCCAAGCAGGCACTGGGCAGAAAGCAGTTCCTGGGCATAGCAGAAATGGCAAGTATCAGACATTGTGCCAAGATTGAGGCTGGAGAGGATTGACAGATGTCCCTTGATTATGTGGTGATGAGGATCACTTCCATACAGAAGCAAGAGAACACAGGTGCTCAGCACACTGCAGGATGCTCCTCCAACCTGGACACACTTGTGTCCTGAGACTGCAATACAGAACCAAGTTTGAGGCATCTCTAAGGCCAGTGGGAGCCTCCTTCTTAGACTCCTCCCGGACACTTCAATCCAGCATCTCCTCTACTTCATAACCCATGCATGTAATTTATTTCCAACAATCTAAATAGGTACCCATTTCACAATGGAAAACGGAGAGTTCTATGTAGACTCAGATTTTTGTAGAAGAGTGTTTCGCAGAGAATGGATTTGAATGCTAGCCTGAGCTGGGACACTCAAACCTTGGTCACATGGCTCCCCAGAAGGCCAAAACAATTGTCTGAGAAAGCATATTATCCAGCAAACCTAGCCCATGTCCCATGACAGTAGAAACAAAATAAGGAATTTTTTGTTTATTTTCGTGTTTATTTGTTTGCTTGTCTCATTTTGAAACAAAACCATTACACGCAGCAGTGCCTTCATCCTCCAGGCTAATTTGTCCTCATAAGCTCAAGACCATTATTCCACTGGTTTCTTAGGTGTGAGCTTGTTCCCTTTATGTTGGCCTATAGGACTAGTAAATGGAGTGGAAAAAACTCCACATGGAAGCTTTCCAACTCCATTGCTAAGGGTTTATTTTACAAAGTACAAACACCACGGATAATTTATGCATGCGTTAATTGTTGGCCACTTATCTAGGCACCCCCCCTCCCAACTCTGGCAGCCTGGGATAATGAAAGCTTGTCAGCAATTAGCATCTTTTGAAAACCTGACTCTACCACTTGAGAACATTCCCCCCACGGAGCCTAAGCCCTGGCACTCTCCCAAGGACAGGCGTTGAGCTAGCTTAAAGACTCACTGCTGCCCGTGCAGCAGCACGCTGTTTAGAAAAGGTCTGCCCATGCAACATCACCCACTGAAAGCATGATCTGCATCACTCAGGGATGAGTGACGATGAGTGATTTCATTGATATAAGAGCCCGTTTACAAGAAAACCAGCTAAGCAGCCACCATGAGTCCTGAGAGTCAGAAGCTATGCCCAGAACAATAAGGCCACTGGAAGAAGCAGATATTATGAACTACCCGGAGCCACTGTACCCCCAAATTCTTGGTGTCTAGAGACTCAGGCCCAGACACTTAAGTCTTGTCTCCAGAATTTCTTTGGATCTTGTCTTCATAGAAAATGTCCATTCTAGTTTCTTTCCTTTTGTGGCAATAGAACACTCTGGCCAAAGCGACTTGGGGGAGGAAATGGTTTGTTTGGTTTCTATGTCCATCAATGAGAGCAGTCGGGGCAGGAGCACAAGGCAGGAGTGTGGAGCAGAAATTGTCTGCAATCTGCTTGGTGCTTCACTCACAAGCTTATGCTTACCCTCTAATAGCACAGAGCCACCTGGCCAGAGCATGGTGCTTCTCACAGTGGCTGGACCCCCACACACACAGCAATTAAGACAGCCCCCTGCAAACATTTTACAGGATGGTCTAATGTAGGCAACTCTTCAATTGAGGCTCTCTTCTCAGAATTGTCAAAGCTACCTCAAGTTGAAAATTAAAACTAGCTGGGTGATGGTGGCTCACACCTTTAATCCTAGCACTGGGGAGGCAGAGGCAGGGGGAACTCTGTGAGTTCGAGGCCAGCCTGGTCTACAGAGCTAGTTCCAGGATGCCTAGGGCTGTTACACAAAGAAACCCTCTGGAAACCAAACAAAAAAGAAAAGAAAATTAAAGCAAACTATAACAGAATCCTAAAATTAGTCTCACAGCTCCTACTATTGGTTCCACCAAGTTCTGAGATGCCACATGGACTCATGTGGTTGTTCCAAGGGTGCTCCCCTGAGCTCTTTCAAGCCACCAGCCCTTCCAGACTCACCTGGTGTCACACGTTTCCAATTCACCAACATTTCTTCTAAAGCATTATGAAATCTCAGGGACACAGAAAAGGGACCCAGGAATAAGGAAAATTGAGCCCCAGGAAAGGTTGCTCAGCATGGAGCAAGGTGGGACAGTAAGAGTCTCAGAATCTCTTTTATGCTGATTTAGGAAAAAGAGATCAACTGACTCAATATGTGTAAACTCAAATAGAGTGAAATGTTTTCTAGTCTTATCTTTCGACTGACTCCATCCACTCTGTTGTCCAAGTTTGAAACAAATAGCCAGTACGTACTGGACAGAGGGGAGGAGTGTCAGTTCCCAGCCTCCAGCGGAGGAAGATTCATTACAGATCATTTGTGGCTCCTTCAGATGAAATAGAGACAGGTTCTAAGGCTATGCCGGATGTGGAATTCACTGTAATAAAAAGAATATGCTACATGCAGACAATTTATGTGGAAACACTAATATCAGCAGAAAAATGACATGGAGTCTGCTTGCAGGCACAATCTGTTTAATGAGATCAACTAGGAGGAGTGGAGCCGGGCACTGCCAATGAGTATTGGCTGATGGATGCTAGGACTTTAATCAGTGATCTATAATTCCCCACCTCCTGCAGGGCACAGAAACCAAATAAGGCTGCCCATGCTCTCGCCCCCATTGACACTCAGTCTGTATCCTGAGGGGAGGCCACAGGACCCTGACTGTTCTATCCAATCTTGTCTTACAGATGAACAAGAAGGACTTTCAGGCCCTTGGCCACATGGATGCTGTCATGCAATCCCTTTTGAGGACCCAAATCTACAGTAAAACAAATCACTTCTGAGCTTATTCATGCCCCGATCTGGTTTAGCAAGGGCAGCCACCAACCTCTGCAGTGTGGGCTGTGAACCATCAAATGACTTTGGTCCTTCCCAGTCTAGGGTAGGGGACACAGACCTTGGGTGACAGGTGGGACTTGGAGCCATTTCTCATACATTTGCTCTTCAACTTCAACTTCAAATGACTTTTCAGAAACAAGCAATGCAAAGTCCAAACTGATAAGCAATGTTTTCATCTCTCTCTCATGGGTATTTCCATGTTCAAACTGGAGCTTACAGGGGTGCTGCTTGCATCCAAAGACTTGCTGCTCCAAGTACCCGCAGCACCAGATGCTTCTAAGGAAGCACACAGGGGGATGTGTGGGGCAGGATAATCCCTACTTTCCATCTCTGAGCCACATCACACACCAGAGGCCTGCCCTCCCGTGTGTAGCTTTCAGCTCCAGAGACCCAGGCCCCAGGTGGGGCTATCGACCAGGAAAAACAGTTACACAGCCTCAATGTGCTCAATTAAAACATCAGTCTTTATCACCGTGGCCCTTCAGATCATCCACAAGCAACTGCAGCAGTTCCTAAGCATGGCTCTAATTCCTTTCTTGATCCAAATTGTTTTTAGAAGATGGAAGCCTTAGAATACTTTTTAAAGCAATAAAGTTGAAAGTAGCAATTCTTTACTGAGCTGATAAGAGTTGCCAGGTGTAATTTGTATTCTTTTTTATGAGCCTGGATTTGTAGAGAACAGAATAGAAGATATATATATATATATGTATATATATATTTTTTTTCATTCTTTTCAGTTCTAGAGACAAGAATGTTTTTCTTCCTGACTGTGCTGGGGAAGAAGCTGTCTGGCTCAGGAAAAGTTGGCCCTAATTTGGGCCATCAGAAAGCCAAAGAAGCACCTGTGGGTTAGTGGGAGGCTGGACAGAGGTCAGGGACACTATACACAAACTGCAGTTCACATAGGTAACCTTGGCCCTCAGTTTGAGCTTCTGTTGCCAAGCTGACCAGGAGGCTATGATGGAGCTGACCTTTCTTGACGAACATGGAAAAGATTTGCAAATTCAGTGAGTGTCAGGAGAAGAAGCAATCTCTCTTCCTGAGAGTGCACAATATAAAATGGTGTTATGTCTTACACACAGCCATTCTCGAAATATGAAGGGCCACACAATTGAATTCTAGAGTTGGGAGTGGCTTGTGGGTTTGCCAAAAGCCCTGTGGGCACCCAGAAAAGCTAAGAGACCCTGCATTCAGCCCCTAGAGCTAATGAGAACAGAAGCAGGCATTAAATAAGCATAGGTTTAGTCCTATGGATATTCCATAGGACCAGCTCGAGCAGCCTTCTCCACTGTTCCCACAAAGCACCTGTAAAGGCTCCACCCAAGGATGCTCTACTTGGAGAGAAAAATGAACGCCTATCTCCCAAGGAGACAACACACTAGACCTGGAGGCAAAGAAGAGCATTGAGTCCTGTAGGGTTGCCCTTGAGTCATATGTTCACATGCTGTGAACAACGATTTGGTTCTAAAAGTATTCAAGGGAGTGAAACCCTCTATGGCCCTCAACTAGAGCTTCACTTTCATCTCGATACATTGGCTAACTCATCACCACTTGCCGAGCCTGCCCCATCTGGCCACTGCTCTATCTAAATATTCCACAACATTAGAACTGCTTCCTGCCTCACACATGAGGACAGGAAGTGTGTGCTTGGATCTGCATAGGGAGATGGTAAAGAAGCCATGGAATTATACAGCATTCTCCCCACAGGATCTCTCCCACTGCTCCAGGCTTCAATACACCTGCTACCTTTTGATACAGATACGGTATTTCTCTGCCTAAGATCCAATCGTTTGTCAATTAAAAGTGCACATGGTACATCTTCAATGCTGATTATCCTCTGGCTCAAAGTCAGAGGCAGGATGATCCACAGCACAAGCCAAGAGTGACTGCCTGGAACACAGTCAGACCCATCTGCAGGGTCTTACACTGGGCAATGGAGCCTATAAATTTGGAGTTCCTGAATTGTATTCCAGGGACCAGGAGGGTTTTTAGGAGATAGAAAAGGTTTCATGTAAAAGTAAAGATCTGGGGCTAGAGAGAGCTTGGTGGTTAAGAGTGCTTGTTTGCTGAACATTTGCCTCCCAGCACCCATGCTGAGTGACTTACAACTGCCTGTAACTCTAGCTCCAGGAGATCTGACACCCTATTCTGACCTACACAGGCATCACACACACATAGCATAGGCGCATATAAATAAAAAGCAAACATTTAAAAGTCTCTTTTAAAAATAAAAACGTGCTTAGTATCTGTCAGTCCCACCTTGAGAATCACAAAGCACACTAGCAGGCAAGTCCTCATGACACAGAAACTCATCAAATTTGGCTTAACCTGCTGTTCAGCAAACTTCTCTCTCAGGATATTAGATTTCTTTGTTAAATAAACACACTGGTGAAGCACCAGGCACTAATGTTACCAAAACACAGGGGACTAAATGGAGCCCTAGCCTTTGGAGACCCAGAGGAAGAAATCAGACTGGGAAGTCCAGAGTCAGATGTGGAGTCCAGAGAGATAAGGCTGGCCTTGAAGGTGAATGTCACAGGCAGGAGGGAGATTTGGCAAATCAGTTGAGAGCAGTAACAGTGGTCTAGAACAGTGCTGAGTGCTGAGGGGGCCCCCAGCACAGCAGGGATCATTTGCTGGAGAGGAGAACATGCAGCTTGAAAGCATTACAAAGAGAATATGGAGGGGTGTTGTCCTCAATAGAAAGTCAACTAGGGTTTGATACAAAACAAGAAATCTAACATAACCTCTAGATTCATCTTCATCTAAAGAAAGATTAGGCTCAACAGGGAAGATGGTGGATTCAGACATAACTTCCTAAGGAGACAGGCAATTGGACAAGGCAATCTTAAAAGTTTGAGAATGGTAAGCAATCCAGGCAATGAACAGCAAATGATAAAGTTTCACAGGGGCCGGTGATACAGTAACACCTTCGTCTGCAGAGTCCCGGCTCTTCCACACACACTCAGCTCTAGCTGTGGGACTATGACCTTGAAAACTGAGAGCCAGGCAGGGAGACATGCTACCCTCCAACCTTTATAGGTCACAGTGGCCTCACTATTGCTTCACTGTTGCCAAGCTGCCAGTCTAGCGATGATACCCTTTATACCCAGCTCTATCATGTTCAATCACAGATGATGTGTTTATTAACTTATAGGTTATCCACACAGCATTTGTACATGAGCATACACTTCCCCTATATGACCTGCACCAATACAGAAGGTTCTCGGGCCTAACAGAAGACTTCTCAGTTACTTGTGATTGCCATTCTATTGAAACCAGACCACTGCTCTATCTAAATTCTCAGACCATTTCAGATACTGCTCATGTCTTCACCCTGGTTTCACCAGTAGAAACACTATTGAGACTAGCACAGTATGTAATCGGAAACAATTATAAAGTCAACCAGAGAACTGTTCCGTCCTTTTCTGGTTTTCAAATTCCCTTGGCTCCATTTTCTTCAACTTGAAAGACTAAGAAAAAGACAAGATTGATGGCTACATCTTAGTATAGTCTAGGAGACTATGGGTAGATTCCCAATAGTATGAGAAATGAACACCACTGGTCTGAAAAGAAAAAGAAGGTTAGACCCATGGTGGGTATGTATATGACAGTAGTATGTTTGCTACCTAAAATCAGAATCCTTGATTTGTGTATACATCATCACTCTTTTGTAGGGAACTTAATTAATCTCCTGTGTAACTCTGTTAAGAAATGGACCCTTAAGAAGGGACTGGGTTCATGAGAACTCCGCCCTCATGAATAGATCATGTTATTATCCAGGGAGTGGAGTCCTGATAAGAGCTGGTTCTCTACCCACATTCTACCTGTTTTCTAACTCTTCAAACTCTGCCAAAAAACAACACAGCGTGAAGCACCACAATGACTGTAAGACCCTTGATCTTGGATTCCCATGCCCAAGCTGTGAGGAATACATTTATTTTTCTTTCAACTACCCAGCCCATGGTATTACTGCAGCAACATAAACTAGATTAAGTCTGTGTTATGCAGACTACATTGGGGTGACATAACTGTGTCCAGCATCCCACAGTCCTCGGGATCTCATTCTTCAGCATTCTACCCACTTTGTGTGTTGCCCAATAATTTGAATAAATTCCTTTTATTTATCAGCTCCAACTCAGTTTTAAAAGTTGTGTCAACAACAGGGAAAACAATACTTATTTTTTAAAACCCGAATATCAAACACTGGCAATACCAATGTACTAAACAGAAACACAATCAAATGTTTTTAAAAATGAGACTAAACTGAGTAATTTCAAGGCACAATGTAACAATTATACACAATGGTTTATAAACCTGCTATTCTACACTAAAATCATAATTTACAAAGCTAGTATTTTTGAAATTTTTAATTTTATAAAGGCCAGCTACTGACAAATGATAGTTGCCAGTCTGCCCGCCACCTGGTCCTGCTCTGTAGAGACAAACATTCTAATTCTTAACTCTTTCTATATGATTTATTTCCATATCCCTGAATCACATAATCATATGCATACTGCTGTACATGGCTGATCCATTTTAGACATTAGCATTATCTAATATCTTCCATATATGATAATGAGGATTTAAATCTCTCCTACAAATCTTCCTTTTCATTCCCCTTCCTAATATTTCCAACCTTGCGGTGTCACAATTTCTAAATGAAAAAAAACTGCACTGCTGTGTTTATTCTAGCACTATTCACAGGAGTCAAGATGTGGAGTCAGTGTAAGTGTCCATCAGGAGAGGAATGGATAAGAATGCACATACACACCATGGCATGCAATTCAACCCTTAATGAACAGAATCTTCCGTTCGTTTCCACAGAGATTAGCCTGGGGAACATATTAGGTGACATAATCTACTGACGTCACTCATGTGGAAGCTCAAAAAGTTGGCTTCACAGAGGTAGGAAGAAAGGGACTGGGTAGATGACTCAGTGGGCAAAGTGTATGCTACCACAAGGCTGAAGGCCTGACCTCAGATCCCCAGAACTCATGTAAAAAAACCGGGGGTGTCAGCATGTATATAACCCTAGTGCTGAGATACAGAGGCGAGAGATTCCAGTGCTCACTGGCCATCCAATGAGCTCCAGGTTCAGTGAGAGGCTCCATCTCAAGAAACAGCGTGGGCAGTAATTGAAGAAGACAACTAACAATGACCTCTAGCCTCCATGTATGGGTATTCTGGCACATACGTGCACCTGTACATAAACATATCAGAGAGAGAGAGAGAGAAAGAGAGAGAGAGAGAGAGAGGTATTTACCAGAGGTATCAGGAGATATTGATCAAAAACATATTATTTTATGTAGACAAAAGTTATATATCCAGGATGACAAATACAAAGAGGTAGGAAGTAGGCAAGCGATTGCCAGGGATCCTAAGGGGAGGGATGTTGGGCAGAGGACAAGAAATCTGGAGAGAGAAATGGGAAACGACTACTGATGGCTACAGAGCCTCATTTTCATGCTCTGAACAGGAAACGGGGTGATGCCCAGCTCTACAAACCTGCTAAGAACCACTAGGAGAAACGGTCTAAGATGATGGCATGGACTGGCATGGACCCATGAACATACTAAGAACCGTGAGGACGACTATGTGACGGGTGAGTTCTATTTCAATAAGACTCTTTAATATATAACTAAAATTTTGCCTCATAATGCTGGCATTATTTGCGTCTCAACTCAGCAGTAGATTATAATGGTACTATTTTTCCTTCTACTTCTGTTTTATTTTTTAATTACCTTGATTTATATTTATTTGCACAAGCATTATGATATCTTTTTCAAAATGTTTACTGCCTCATATAATATAGGCTTTGAATATCCAACAGCCCTGGAAACAGCCAACCACAGCATTCACTTCCCACCTCCCACATACAGCGTTGCCCTCTAATTCAGTCACTTACCCTGAGACTCTTCTGCCGGGACCTACAATTGCTAACTTTTAGTCCTTTTGTGGGACATTATTTTTCTGAAGACTTCCATAAAGACATTTCCTTTAAGAGGTACATTCATACAATTTTTTTTGAGTTTTGTATGGATAAATTTTGGTTATCATATCGATTGATAGAGTCACTTAGCAACTCCACCATCCCCCACACTCCAATGTCCTCAAGAGATCTTGTCTTTATCTCCCTCCTATGTAGATCCATGTATTTCTCTCTTAGGGTCTTCTTTGTTGTCTAGGTTCTCTGGGGTTGTGGACTGTAGGCTGGTTATTCTTTGTCTTTTTTTTTTTTTTTTTTTTTTTTTTTTTTTTTTTTTTTTTTTTGGTTTTTTGAGACAGGGTTTCTCTGTAGCTTTCGAACCTGTCCTGGACCAGGCTGGCCTCAAACTCACAGAGATCCACCTGCCTCTGCCTCCCAAGTGCTGGGATTAAAGGCATGTGTCACCACCGCCTGGCTCTTTGTCTTATTTATGTCTAAAATCCACTTATGAGTAAGTACATATATTTGTCTTTCTGGGTCTGGGTTACCTCACTGAATATGTTTTTTTTTCTAGTTCTGTCCATTTGCCTGAAAATTTCAAAATGTCATTATTTTTTACCACATTTTCCTTATCTATTCTTCAGTTGAAGGGCATTTAGGTTATTTACAGTTTCTGGCTATTACAAATAATGGTGCTATGAACATGATTAAGCACATGTCCTTGTGATATGATTCAGATTTTTTTGGGTATATGCCTATGAGTAGTATTGCTGGGTCTTGAGGTAGATTTATTCCTAATTATCTGAGGAATCATCATACTGATTTCCAAAGGGCTATACAAGTTTGTACTCCCACCAACAATGGAAGAGAGTTCCCCTTACTCCACAACCTCTCCAGTATAAGTTGTCAACAGTGTTTTTGATCTTGGCCATTCTGACAGGTGTAAGATAGTTTCTCAGAGTTGGTTTTATTTGCATTTCTCTGATGGCTAAGGATATTGATCATTTCCTTAGGTATCCCTCATTAATTTGAGATTCCTCTGTTGAGAGTTCTGTACCACATTTTTTATTAGATTATTTATATTTTGATATCTAGTTTCTTGAGTTCTTTGAATATTTTTGAGTTCATTCCTCTGTCCAATGTGGGATTGGTAAAGATCTTTTCCCATTCTGTAGGCTGCCATTTTGTCTTGTTGACCATGTCCTTTGCTTTACAGAAGCTTTTCAGTTTCTGGAGGTCCCATTTATTAATTGCTGCCTCAGTATCTGTGCTACTGAAGTTATATTTAGGACGTGGTCTCCTATGCCTATGTGATCAAGGCTACTTCCTAGTTTCTCTACCTCTTTAAATCTATTACTAACAGTGTTTTGGAAATTTTCATGTTACTCAGTTTATCCTAGATTCTTTTTCTCAATTTGATTTTCTTCTTTGTTTCACATAAGAGATATTTCTAAAATATATAAAGGATGGGATGAGATAATAGGTAGATTAGTGTGAGCTTATTCACACTAATAATAATAGTAATAGTGAGATTACTTGTGAACTATTATTTATATAGACAATTTACATTGGTATAGATTCTTGTATATTGATACAAATTCAAATTATATTTGTTATATTGAATATACTCCTATATCTATTTACAATATTTGTGCACCTATGCAAAGTTATTTTGTCATATTGTATGCATGCATGTTTCTACCTCTGCTTAAAATATTTTGTATATTGATGCAATTTTAGGATATATTTATTATATTGTGCTATATATTTCTACCTCTGATCAAGATACTTATATATTATTAACATTTTGAGGTCATTGTCTTAATTTGTTGCACATTTGTTTAAAGATTAATTTTTTAATATGAAGCCTTAGTCTTTAGGTATATGCATTTTAAGAATTACAGGTTAATAGTTATCTGTGTTTGTCATACTTATAGTTAAACTAATCAGGTTCTTTAGATGCATAGAGATTGTATTCTGCATAGATACATAATTTTCAAACACTTCAAAGAACTGTAGAATATGTCATTTAAATAACTTAGGATTCTGTTGATGTAAGACATGAATGTTCCTGGCAGCACCGATCTATTACTGAGAGAATGTTGGGCACCAAAGACACTCTATTTGGAACTTGTTTTCTTCTTGGCAAAACTAGCCTTTGGGCAAAGAACTGTCCATGCCTCAACCACTGACAAGGCACATGGTATCTGGAAATGGATAAGCAGGACACAAGGAAAAAGACTGTCAAACCTTGCTAAGACAGGGTAAGATGGTTTTTCAAATTTTCCTGTCACTGAAATTGTCTGTCAGATACTCTAGGCCTCAGCCAAAATTGGTTGCACCAAATGTTGCAAATGAGACTTTGGGTGATTGCCCAGGTACCCAGTTGTCTTTGTCATTTCTTGCACCTTTTGGAAGTTGCTTGATTGTACTTCCTGTTTATTCAAGTAATCTTATTACCCTTCTCAGGTTTTTGATGGGGTTGAAGACTAGATAGTCATAGTTACTTTCCTCTCATGATTTAGCCAAGCCATTTTTAATATAAGACTTAGACTCCTTAGGATAGGATAACTATTGAAACAGTTAGCATACGTTTCTTGTTTGATGTTGTTCATGCTGGTTGTAATTCTAATTTTTATGTATGTTTTTGCCTCTTCTTTTCCCTGGATAATATTTGATATTTTCTCTTATTGTATATAGTTTTGTATTAGGCCTAGAACTCTCTTATTTAAACAAAAGAGGGGGTGCTGTGGGAACTCCTTAAGGCAATAACCTTTAAGATACCAGCCCACTTTAGGTGTGGTCTCATGTACATAAATGCAGACAAAAAGTGTGCATGGTCCCCTTAGCTGCTGGATTCAGTTCCAGTTCCCAGAACATACAGAGGACTGTGAATTGCTACTCTTTCTGTGAGTTCATCCCCAAGTAAATAAACCTTTGTTATATTCCATTCTGAGCTATTGTGGAACCCTTTTGTATGCCAACAGTATAATGGTTCATTGGTAATCTTCCATATTTAAAGTGAGACATTAAAAAGTTTATTGAAGGGCATAAGATGTAGCTTGTGGCCAGTAAGTTCTGTCTTAGTCTATTTCTTATAAGAAAATACTTAAGGCTGAATAATATCTTAAGTAAAAGAAGTTTGTTTAGGTTGTAGTTCTGGAGATGAATGTAGACGTCATTTTGACAGGGGTCTGGGGTGTGACACAAAATGGCAGGTGGTGTCATGGTGGAAGTGCATGTAAGAAAAGTTGATACATAGCAAGGAAAGCAGCATGCAAGAATCAGGAGCCAGGCTTTGCTCTTTTTACAATAGTTTACTCTCATATTCATAGACCATGGTTCAGAAAGAAACGGCGTTACCAGTTTCCTTGGATAATGCTCCCCTACAACCTGATCTCTTCCACCAGGCCCAAGCTCCCACCATCACCACACTAAACTTTAGTTTGGTCTTCTAGCACATGAGATTTTGAGAGACACATTCAAACCATAAGGAGACAACTGCATCGCTTGCCTTGAAAGACACCCTTCTTCACAATATCCTTTCTCTACAGTTGTGCTATTTTATTTCAGAAAAGTGTTCTTCCGCATCCTGAAGGGTGTTGTGTTAGTCTGCCTTCCATCACTACCACTGAGACAAGTGCTCAGATCGTCATTAATAAAGAGAAAAGGTTATTTTCCTCCACAGTTGTAGAATTGAGTCCGTGATCAGTTACTTGCATTGCTGTGGGACCAGGAAAACCATTCACCTCAAGTGTGAGAAACGGAAGACAAAGGGGAGCCTGATGTGTTTGCTCACACCTGTAATCCCAGCACTCAGGAGGCAGAGGCCTAAGGATGCCACAAGTTCAAGGCAAACGGGGGCTATATAGGGGATTCTAGTTCAGGCATGACTACATAGCAAGCTCTTGTCTCAAAAAGCAAAAGAAAGGTAGAAGAGAGGTGAAAAAAACTGGAGTCTACCAGTTGACTTCAGAAGCACATCCCCAGTGATTTAAAGACCTCTCATGGACCCTACATTTTTAGGTGCTATCACGTCTCACAGTAGCACTATTTAGGGGCTGGAGAACTAGGACTTTCAGCATATGGGCTGAAATTTTCCTGTTTTCTCTTGTCACTTGTCTTTCCCCACTTTCCAAGGTCTGGGTGCTGAGAATCTCAGAGGCTTACAAGCAGAATCAGTTTACACCCACCCCAAAGCATCTTATTATCAAGCATTTACATTATAATATCTTCACATTGCTAAATCAATTTAGCTTTCCTCCAATCTCTTTCATAGTTAAATATTTATTATTTATTTATTTATTTATTTATTTATTTATTTATTTATTTATTTATTTATTTTTAAAGATAGGGTCTTATGTTGTAGTCCAGACTGATCTGAAATCAAGGTGATCCCCTGTCCCGGTCTTCGGAGTGCTGAGATTATAGACATGTGCCACCATGCTTGGCTCTCTACTTTCTGCTTTCTGAAATCTGGCCTCAAGTTCCCGTCCACCATTACATACCTGTGCTAGTCACAAGAATGTAACTACTCACTGTCCTTTCACAATGCTCTGGGAGGGAAAGAGGAAGAAATGGGCAATCTGATTTACTTAATTAATTAAAAGATGATAAATAATGACATTAATCAGAGTCAATAAATGTCTTTTTACTCAAGATAAACAGAGCAGGGTTATGACACTGGCAACTAAGGTTGCCCCATGGTCAAGGGTGAACATCCCTGTGGATCTTCATATTTATGGTCCTTTTGGGATTTGAAATATTTTACACAGTTTATATGATGTCTGTCCTCTCAAAACGTAGGATCTTAGAACCTTTAGAGTTTGGAATTTGAGAGTCATGTATGTTTAATCTGTAGATAGAAGTCAGAAATGGGAAGGATGCAGATGTTCCATGATCTGTACCAGACTGGTGGAGGACAGCAACTTGGTAGCAAAGTTAAAACTGAAAAAGAATGTTGGTGGTTTTTTTTTTTAACACCATGCCCTGAAAACCAGCTGAGATGCAAACTCCAAAATGTTGTGCATGAATGCATTTTCCTGAGCCTTGAAAAGATGAAACCACTGACCTAGACATTGGAAGAAGAAGGGATGACTCTCCTGGCTTTCATCTGCAGTCATGAGGCCCAGGGACCTATGTGTTCCTTGGGATCCAGCAGTAGAACAGACACAATTTTCTAGAGTATTCTTGATCAAGTCCACAAGCCCATTCTGGGCTCAAGCCTGTTTAACACTCCTAGAGGGGAAGGATGTCAGATTCTTATCCAGTAGCTTCATTGAAATGAGCATATGTCAGGCAATCCACAGTAAGAGGAGGGGAAGATCCATCAGTAACCTTAGGACTGACACCTTGTCAGATAGATGGCACAGGGGCTGGGGATTTATAACAGCCTGTTCAAAGAAATAGTTCAAACATACTGACTCACTTTGATCAATACATCTCTCTGAAAGGATGAATGATTTAAAAATCTACAGAACAGAGGACCTGGGATGCTTCAACATACACAGAAGGAAGTATTCTGTCTTCTACCAGGGTGAGTTTGGAGGCTACAGAGAGGTTGCAGATGGCCTCTTTCTTCAATCAAACTGGGTTCTATGAGGGGGGATAGAGGAGGGACCGAGAGTGCATGTGTTCTGTGGAAGGGGGAGATGCTGTGTTTGTGGGATGCGATAGGAGAACTGAGAGCAGACTATGAAAGTGGGAAAGGCTTTAGGGACATGGAAGGTGACTGGAAAAATTTACAAGAATACAGATATGATTAGGGTCCTATAAGGTAACAAAGAGTAAAGCATCTCCAACTTCCCAAAGTAACAATATGATTGTGGACAAAATGTTCTCAGCCATGTTCCCATAATAAGCTCAAAATAGGAACTAGAAGAATTCCATGCTATAGAAACTAGGAGCACAAAGGCAGTCAAATCAGATGATGCCACAAGTCAAACTAGGGACCAAAAATGAATACTGGAATATTCTTGAAGGCATACCCTTACTTACTATCCCTGGAACAAACCCACTCTAAGTATCATGTCTGGCCAAAGTGTCATGAATAGTAGCTAATTTTGCTTCCTAACCTCTTCCTAAACTGTGTGGCTTTCAGGGAAAAGAGCAATTAGAGCCCAAAGCACACTGAGAAGCCCACCATGTCTGGAATGTACACAGGCATCTGGAAGGCTAGTCAGATCATATCAGACCTCATCAAGCCTCCACATTCCCAGCAGCAGGCAGCCTGCCCTGGGCCATAGGAGACAGGTAGGCTGCAAGGGACTCCTGCAACTCCAGGAGAAGTTTAGTGAGTGCCAGTCTTCCAAAGGTAAGTCAGGGCTGGGAAACTGGTTTAGATGTAGGTACAGTGGAACTGTGAGTCTTTCCTGCCTGTTTTCACAAATGACTTTTTATTGTATTGGAAGTAGACTTCTGGGGCTCAGTTGTGCTGGGAAAGTACTCTGTAGCAAAGCTACAATAAGGTACCCTCAGCAAAGATGCATTCTAGTGTGAGAAAGAGGCAGGCTTTCACAGAGAGTTGCATGGGCAGGGACTATGTGTGGGGCCTGGCTAAGCACCCTGTAGCCACAGCCTTGCTGAGTCATTATTGTCATCTTCCAACAGTACCATCATCCCTGTCATTGAAATGGCACTGCTGGTGCAAAGGAACACCAAACAGAGAAGAGGCTGAGCCAGGAGAGAAATTCTAATATGTTGGTTGGCATTCCAAGGGAAACTGAGGCCACACAAGGGGCCATCTGAAAGCTGGCAAGCCTCAGAGATGGAGTTCTAACCTGGGAACTACATATATCCTTCCACAAACCCACTGCTGTATACATAGTCAGGAGGCACAGTTCCTCCACCTCTTAACAGAAGAGAACTAGAAAGTCAGTGCACACACAAGTCAGCTATCCTCTAGCCCCCACATGCCTGATACACCTGCATACATAACCTATTTTGAACAACTAGTGCCTGTGGGCCAGTACCAACATAGGCCACAGCTTATTCCACTGCACAAAAACCCTGGCAAGATCGAAATCATCAATTACGACTACTCATGGCAGCAATTACTACATGCCAGGCACACACTGGGCTGCATATACCAATTCCTTAATCCCCTAAACTCTCCAGGGAGGTGGACACTACTTCTAGCCTATTTTACAGATGAATAAATGCTCTCTCTCTCTCTCTTTCGAGATAGGGTTTCTCTGTAGCTTTGGAGCCTGTCCTGTAACTAGCTCTTGTAGAGCAGGCTAGCCTCAAACTAACAAAGACCTGCTAACTTCTACCTCCCGAGTGCTGGGATTAAAGGCAAGCACCACCAGCGCCCAGCTGGAGACCCGGACTCTTTTCATTGTCCATCATCATAGAATCAGATAGTGATTGAGTTATTTTCTTGTGTTTTTATATAATTACAGAAAGAAGCAACCCGATAAAGGAAGGGTTCATTTGGCTCATGGTTTGAGCAGCACCCTAGAAGGAAGAGTATGAAGCAGCTTACTAACAAAATGCAGACTGGAAAGCAAAGAGAAAATAGGGCCAGAAGCAGGCTCGGCTATCACCCCCAGTGCCCACTCCCAGCCCAGTGACCCAGTTCTTCTCAAAACAGTGCCACTATCTGGGAACCAAATCTCCAAACACACGAGCATGGGGGTTGGGGAGTGGCATTTTGCATCTAAACGATATGATTCCACTCCTAGCCCTAGAGGCTCATAGACCTCTCATAATGTAAGATAAATCCAGTCAAACTTCAAGAGCAGTCCACTGTCTTACAGTAACTATTCAAAAACCCAAAGCCTCTTCTGAGACTCAAAGAACTCCTGTAATTGTGAATGCATGCAAAATTAAAAATTAATGTTATATATTTTAAAAATAAGGAAGAGGAAGTTAAGAAAGACAAGTCAAAAAAAGAAAAAGAAAGAAACCAGAAATGTATTAGTAGGACCAATACCAAAGGCTTCATCTCCACGTACAGTATCAAGGCTTATGGTAGCATCATCTAGACTCCAATGGGCTTGGAAGTTTCAGCTTCTACAACCCTGCTATCTATGGTACACACAGTCTCTCTTAGGCTATCTCCACTCAGTGCCTGCAGCTTTTCCCAGTGGGCATCCCATATACCAGACATCTCAGTGTCCTGGGATCTACATTACAACTTGGGCCTTACCTTCCCAGCATCATGCCCCTCTTAAGACATCATTGCTGAAAATCTAACTCTCACACACCTGTCTAGCCCTCAGCAGCGTTCTGGAACCTCAGAGCAAATTTATCTGACCTTCAAACCTTGAGCTTTGCAGTTTTGCAGGCCTGTAAAACCAGCACCAAATAGACAATGACCCCCAAATTCTGCTGCCTGCTTGACAGGACACCTGACTCCCATTTACCAAAACTGAGGAGGCCTCTAATCACCGCAATAGCCATGCGGTGATTGTTGGAGGATGCCACTGCCGTGTCAGGTTAATTTCAGTGATCTTTCAACACACTCTTTCTTTTTCAACTGAACTTTTTCTCAAGTGACTTTTCATTGTTAAACCCTGGAGCTTTCAATGGGTGAGATCTTGTCCTCAAGGCACTGTCTCCATTGCCCGGTATAAAGTACTTGGTTTCTCTTCTACAGCTCTAATCAATCTTGCAACTATAGCCCCTTTGTCCGCACCCAGTGTGTCTGCAATGCTAACCCTGCTCTGAGCAGTACTTTGTCAGATTTCACAGTTTACCTTTCTGTTAACTCTCTGTTCTCACTCTTGCTGGAAGTCTAAGATCAGTGAGCAGTACACACACTGCACGCTGCTTCCTGAATGACACACTGTCATGAGATTCCCTCCCCCAAACAACTTAGTCCCACTCACAATTTCAGAGCATTGACCAAACATAGCTAGATGCTCTCATGAAAGTTATTATGAAGGTCTCAATCCAGTTCCTGATCGAGGCCTTGTTCCTCTCTGAAATCTCGTAAGTCCTGCCCTTCAATGTCAACACTTCTATCAATATTCTGATCTTCACTCTAATCAAAATGGCCTATGAAGCTCTGCTTACAATATTCGAGAGCTTCTTTAGCCTTCAATGCCAAACTCTTGCACATTTATCCACAAACCAGTCATGGAGGCCTGTGAACCAAATGGCAAGGCTTTCTGTAGCAACAATAACAATACCCACCCCTGTTCTGCATGTTTGTGTCAGTTCCTTTTCTTATCGCTGTGATAAAACACCTCCAATAAGAGAGATGTCCATCAGCAGGTAAACGAAAATGCTGTGCACAGATACTGTAGAGTTTTATTCAGCAGTAAAGAAAAATGGAATCCGGAAGTTTTCAGGAACATTGACTGATCTAGACAACATTATACTGAGGAAACCCAGACTCAGAAAACAAAAATCACATCTCTCACACATGAATGCCAGCAGTGAAGCCAATCTCAACTATAGACTTGATGAGACCTGGGATCAGCTAGAAGGGGCCTCCGGCTGTGCCTGTGGGAGATTATCTTGATTATGTTAATTGGGTAAGAAGAGGAACACAGTGTGTGTGGCACCATTCCCTGTGCCAGGAGATCCTGTGCTATAAGAAAAGGAGGGGAGCTACCCACAAGCACTCACCATTCTCTGCTTCCCTATTGTGGATACAGTGTGACTAGTCTCAAGTGTCTGCTGCCAGGACTTCCCTGACACTGTGAGCCAAAATAAAACTGCCTCCCCTAAGCTGCTTTTGCCTGTGTATTTTATCACAGAAACATAAATTAAGATACTAGCTTATAGAACCCATGTGTTTGTATATTAGTGGGAGTGAGCTGTGTAAAGCCTACAAAACTAGAAAAGGGAGCACGAGTAAAGGAGAAATACCTAAGAATGGGGGCGAGAGGACACATGTGCCGTGGCAGCAGAAAGGAAGTTATGGGGGAGTTAAAAGGAGTCCAGGGGTACTATGGGTAAAATAACAATAATAAATAATGGGTATAATAACAATAAAATTAAATTAAACATGGAAGTTTCTCTTTTTAAGAAAGAATTTGTTTTGGCTCATGGTTTGAAGTGATGCAGTCCATCATGATGAGAAACCCGTGGCAGTGGGCAACTTAATGGCAGGAAGAGTGGGTGGTATTTCCTCACATCTTGGCAGACCAGGAATCAGAGAGAACAGGGACAGAAGCATACTTGCTATGTAGCCATAAGGGCTGGCTCCCCTACTCAGCAGTCCACTTCATCCATCCAGGTCCCTCCTATCCCTTAAAAGTTCTGCAGCTTCCTGAAACAGTGAAATATGCCAAGGACCAAGTACTCAAACACATGATAGGGAACAATTTATATCCTAATCATGAAGATTCAAGATTGAACCTGGCCATCTGGTACCAAAGCTAGAACTCTGTTCTCTCTGCATAAGACCTTGTTGGTGTGTGTGTGTGTGTGTGTGTGTGTGTGTGTGTGTGTATGTGTGTGATATGCCAAATTAACACCCATGAAATTGTATTGTGTGTCACAGAATTGATATCATACCTATCATTCAACATAGACACCTAAATAAGAATAATTATGAGGGCCACTTTAGGGGCAGGGTGCACAGAGCCTTATATGAGCGCACAGTACGGCACATAACATGGCCTCAGGTAGCCAGGAACTGGTTTTTTTTAAACACATGATATTGGAATTACAGCTTAAAAATTAAGTGGATGCTAGCTAGAAAAGCTAAGAAACACCAAATTTTTTAAAGCATTTAAACTCTACCCTGGGCCAAGCCAATCCACAGGAAACTCCAATGTTAGATACCATTTCAGTTTCCACAGTTAAGCTCACGCTGCACTGAAATATCACATTGTTTATGACTTTGGCTTCCATCCAGGGCTGATAGAAGAAGCAGCCATTCAAATCACATTTGCATTGTTTGTAAAACTGCAAGCAAAGACACTATCCATTATGTTGTTCCATGTCCCTTATCTAGAAACTCATGTGATAAATGCCTCCAAAGCCTAAAATAAAAAATAAAAACGATGAAAAAGTGGTAATGTCTCTCCCAATGGCCTGGCATTCTTTGTGGTGAACATGGAGAGCTGGGAGCTCTGTCTTTTATTTGTTGCATTGCCTCCTAGGAAGCTCAGAACGAAAGTCAACTTGACAGTTTTCTCTTAGCGTCTGTCTTGTGGCATGAGGTTCTTCTTCCCTTTGGTTATCTGTAAATTCATTTTAATGGATTCCTGGCCTTACATCTTTTCATTATTACATTTCCAATTATCAAAACAACTGTGACTTAGTACAGTCAGTGGACAATAGCCAAGCAGGCGGCTTCAGGATTTAAAGCTGGTCCTTCTGCCTAGATCACCGGGACCTACAACTCTCCTATCACTCATTTGTTTTTAGTCTTACACACACCTTTACATTTTGAAGGGTAAGCTAAATACACAAGGTCAGTTTGCAAAATTTCTACAGTCTGATGCTCAGAGAAAAATCTATGCCAAGGTTTACCCTTCCAGAGTCACAGGCTGCCCCTTGTACATCGCTAGAAGTGAGCTAGCCCCTCCAGGGTCGTCAGCTCTAAAGACGTGCTTTCTGAGATTCAGTATCAGCAGGGCAAGCTGATGGGAGAAGCCTGCAATCACGCTGATAGAAAATGTGTGTGTTTGTATATGTATATGTTTGTGTGTATGTGCATATGTTTGTATGTGTATGCATGTGTGTAAATGTGTGTGCACATATGTATGCATTTATGTATACATGTGTATGTATGTGCTATACATATGTGTATGCTTGTGCATGTGTGTGTGCCCAAATCTACCAAACTGCCAGGCTTTGCCATGACTATATTAATGACTTTTCTCACCAATGTGACGAAACATCTGGCCAGAGCAACCTGAGAGAGGAAGAGTCTATTTGGACTCCAGCTTCGGAGACCTCAGCACACAGGGAAGGACAACTGACGCCTTCAGAAGCTGGAGCAGCCCAGGCTGGGGTTGCAGGAGCCAAAAAGAAATGCTCCCATGTGGCACCAACTAGGAAGCCAAGGGGGTACTCTAGCCAGCGTAGAGTCAGGCTATGAGCCTCAAGGACTATGAACCTCAGTGGCTATGAGTCTCAACGGCTGTGAGCCTCAACAGCTGCCTCTAGTAAGCCATTTCCTGCAGCTAACCCTCATCTCCTAAAAGGTCTGTGACCTCCCAAGACAGCACCACTAACAGGCGCCTACAGGAAGCATTTTACAATCAAACCATAACAATGACTAATGCCTTTTTTTATTTATGACAGAGCCTATTCTGTAGTGCAGGGTAGCCTGGAACTTACCATGTGGCTCAGGCTACCCAGAAATTCATAACGATCTTCCTGCCCCAGTCTCTCAAGTGCTAAGATTACAGGTGTGGCACCATGCCTGGCAGCCGGTGCAGTTTTCTCCTCATCCTCATGATAAGACTGGCGATAAAGCTCACAAGGTTGATGTCCATGCGACAGCAGCAGCACAATAAATGCCTGCCCCTCATTTGCTGTCTCATGTTAACTTGTGTCTATGAGGAGAAGACTCTCTGTGACTCCATGGAACGCTGTCAGCCCCAGGGCCCAAGACAAATCCCAGTCCTTCCAAGGCACTCACAGTAAACATCGCTTCAATGAATCAGTGAAAACAAACACTGGAATAGATGGCATGAGATGGAGCTGAGTCACGAAATTACAACTCCCTTCTACTCAGGCGTGCAAAAATAGCACAGCCTTTCTTTTTCCCAGAACCGTTTGACAATCCCTCTTGTTTTAGATACCAGGAAAACAAGCATTGTGTTAGCACAAGGTGTTGGTCACTTTGTGCTCAACTGGTCTCTGGCAGATGCCTAGTCTCCTAGATACCCCCAACCCCACATACTACTAGGAGGAGGATCACCTAGTAGGAATATGGAGGATACTCAGAACTGTCCTCTGGCCCCTCCGCTCTGTTCACACCAGCAGGGTCAGTGGTTGGCTTCCTTGCTGGCTCATGACTAGATGACAGGGTCTAGCTGGCTTGGCTTCATGAAATCCAGACCTTGCTGGAACTGCTGCCACAGTATCCCTTTGCTCCAGACTGCCCTGTCCTCTACGTGGTCCCATAGGAAGGACATTCCATCATCCCCTGTGGTGGGTTATGAATTCATTTGGCTCTGTCTTTGTTAGGCGCCTCAGGAAATGTTCACGATACCTCATGTTTCTCTCCTGCTCCTTCAAGCATGGGCTTGGTCAGAGGAATGAGCAGCCTGCAGGCCTGAGTGTGTGCTTCCTGAGGCATGGACACTCACCCTTTGGGTTCCTCACTTCTCTGCCTCCAGACCTCTGAGATGTGCTGACACACAGGAGGTACTATAGAGATCTGTTCGGCACTCAACTAAAACAACTGCCATGGCTGAGGTTGAATGTGACTCACTGTAAGGGAAAACTGAAAACACAGGACCTTAAAACTCAGAGTCTAGAATCTGGTCCAGAGAGCCAGAGCCAGCTCAGAGCAAAAGCTGACCTCAAATATTTTATTGAGTTATTGTGATATGCAAATAAAACATACTTAGCTGAAAGTGACTTTTTAATAGCACTAATAAAATCTCTTCTGGCACCCAGATTCCAGCTAATAAGTTCGTTTTAATTTATGTTGTTTTCACAAATCTATGAGGAGTTAGTGTTATAAGATAAAACAATGCTTTGATTTCTTGAAGTGGCCATTTCTCAACTGTCCTAATGTGAACCTTGCCCAGACACACAGCAACTTCCAGGAATTCCACTAGCCTAAACCTGGTCTGCCACTCAAACCCTCGTGCAGGAGCTTCTCTCTTACATTGTCCCAGAGGTTTTCATCCTCTGCATGTCTGACTCACCCTGAAGGCTTCTGAAAACTTTTGGGTCTGGCCCCCACCCCCAGAAATCCTGGCTTTATTGATCTGGGATATAACCTAGACACCATTAATTCATCTAAAGAAATTCCAGAAATCCCAGAGACAGGAGTGGGCTGCAAGCATTAGGATGTGCCAACTGTTGAACCTAACACAGAAAGCCAAATGTACAACAGTTTGAAGTCATTGGCCACAGAGGCAAAGTAGCATCCCGACTAGCCACTGAGGACATCAAACTGGTACTGAGAATACTGACTTCTATTCCAAAACCAGACTGTTTCTTTGTAGCTAGCAAAGACGCTATGATGAGGTCCTGCCACACACTAAAACCCTCCCCTGGCTCGTGTCAGCCTTGTTTTGTGCTCAGAGTCAAACTGACAATATCCACATGCCTTGCCAGCTCTTTCTTGGTGTTTCCTCTACCGAGCTACCATATTTTTATGAGAACTGAGTATAAAAAAAATCTTCGATATCCCTGTCTAGCCTGTAGAACTAGAGATCAATCTAGGGAATATGCAATATCTGGATATACTTCCTCTATGGCCATAAAGGGAAAGGGGTGGGGCATGACCCCTTCAGATAGTTGCTGAACCGTTGGCCCTAAAAACCTAAAAAATTAATACTTGATGATATCAGCAATAAAAACACACTCAACCCAAAGAAGCCACATGAAAGCACATTAATGAAAATCTCATTTGAAACTTAGATTCCTCAAGGGATTGCTCAATGGTGGAGACCCAGTTAGCATATATGAGGCTTTGGGTTCAGCACTGAAGTATAAGCGTGGCTGCATGCATGCACACATATGGTTCATAAAAATAGAATCAAGCAAAATAGAATCAAGCAAATTCAAGCACAATTGCTCAAGTATCTCAGAGGCTAGTTGATTTTCAAATGGATTTAGACAGTTCCCTTGGAAATTAGGCCTTGCAAAATGGCTGTTCCAAGGTCAACCCCAAAATGGCTGTCTCAAGGCCAACCAAACCTTCTGCAGATAGGTCCCTGCTGAGAGGTGAAGCCACCTGGTTTGCAAAGCCAGATTCACTAGATCTGAGGGCCACCTTTCCAACAGCTCACCTGAACCACCAGAGTCAACACCTACGTCAAGGTCTAGTCTGTGCTTTCCCAAGCCCCCACCCCCCAACACTGAAGTGGTCTTACTTAGCCTCCTGATGCTGAGATTTCCTGACTAGTCATGGAAAAGATAACATGTGCATTAGTGCTCAATTGATGGTAAAGGAGTTGCATCCTATAGCGGCATCAACAGCACTTCTGGCTATATAAGAGTCTGGTATAGGCCTCACTAGGTTAAATCAGTGTGATGATGGGACCACATGCCCCTGAGGATGTGGGGTACTAGGACTTTGGCTGATTCCTGATGGGCAGACAGACAGGGAGAGGAGCCACAGATATACAATACAAAACGGCAACTTCTGTATTCTTATCCCTGACTGCAGACAAAGGTCTAAAGGCCTAGAAGGCTTTTTCTCCAACCAGTAGGGCCCCACTGCCTTTGGACTGGTCTGACAAACTTGAGCCCCAATCAGGACAAGTTAATCCGAAGTTGTGGGCCTATCAACAAACCCAAGCAAGAGCCCAAGACAGTCACAGAAGCTCAAGGTTGCAGGCCACTTCTTTGTACCTTCTAGAAATGGCTCACATTTCTTGGCTTGCAGTCCCTCTTCTTCAGTGCCAGCTATGCTGTTCCCAGTGTGCCTTACCTGCCTTCTCCTTAAGAGCCCTTTAGATTGTATTTAGTCCAGTTAATAGCTCATGATGATGTTTCATGGTAAAAGTCGGTTTACTTAGCAACCTTCATTCCATTTTCAGCCTTAATTGTCCTGTCCCAGGAATGTGAAATAGCCAGAGAGACCAGAGGTTAGGGCACAGACATTATTACACCTCTATCTCTGTGACAAGATGCAATGTTCTCAGAGGAATTCCCATTACCACCCCTTAACTAATCTGAGTGCATTCAGGAAGACACCCCAACTCTGACATCTCTGTCTTAATCCACAGTCTTCACCCAGCCATCTGCATTTGTTTAATTATTGCCTTCAATGAGGCTGAGACTGTTCTAACCCTGGAAGATATCTTCAAAAGGTAGACCATCTTGCTTAGCTTTCTTCAGCTCTTCTCCTAGGATGCCAAGCTCAAAGGAGTGCTCTCCTCCACAGATCCCAAGAGCTCCTGGCGTCCTGCCTTCTCCAGTCTTTTCCACAGCTATGGCGTGAATTCTGAGTGCTCAAGTCTAGGGTAACTTCCAGAAAAGAAATTGGAAAAACATTCATTTCCATCTATGCCTGGGTGAATTATAGCTCTAGCTAGATCCCTGGGATGATTTGTCTGAATTTCATAGACCTGCAGTTTCTCCCAGCTGAAACCCAGTTACTATTTCCACAATAAAGTCACTGGATTCATTCCTTCAAATTGAAAGTGACAAGTGGCATTAGGAGAACTTTGGCCAACTGTACTGTTTAAATCTTTTCTTTTGAGGAAGGACCATTGTGCTACTGGGTACCTAAACAAAAGCACTATGGGTCTAGAGGAATGACAGGACACCTGGGGGGCACAGTGCCAGGACCGGACCGGGAAGACATGAGCCAGAACCTGGGCAAGAAGAGACCAAAGCAGAGGCTCAGGGCCATGGAGGGAGGAGCTTGGGGGACAGCAGCTCCACTAACTAGCTCTTGCATCAGAGTTCTTAGGAAACAGGTCACCTCCAAAGGGGAGCACAGACCACTCCCAAGGAGGAGCATAGACTGCCCCCAAAGAGTGGTTCCTGAACACAGACTGCCCACAAGGATAGGGCCCTGAACCCACAGACTCTCCCCCAAGAGTGGGTTCCAGAACCCACAGACTGCCCCCAAGGATAGGTTCCTGAACCCACAGACTGCCCCCAAGAATAGGTTCCTGAACCTACAGATTGTCCCCCAAGGGCAGGTTCCTGAACCCACAGACTGTCCTCAGAGTAGATCCCTGAACTCACAGACTGTCCCCCAAGAGTGGGTTCCAGGTCCACAGACTGTCCTCAGGATAGATTCCTGAACCCACAGACTGTCCCCCAAGAGTGGGTTCCAGGACCCACAGACTGTCCTCAGGGTAGATTCCTGAACCCACAGACTGTCCCCCAAGAGTGGGTTCCAGGACCCACAGACTGTCCTCAGGGTATATTCCTGAACCCACAGACTGTCCCCCAAGAGTGGGTTCAAGAACTCACAGACTGCCCCCAAGGACAGGTTCCTGAACCTCCAGATTGTCCCCCAAGGGTGGGTTCTGAATCCACAGACTGTCCCCAAGGATAGATTACAAAACCCACAGACTGTCCTCAAGGGTAGATTCCAAAACCCACAGACTGTCCCCAAGGGTGGGTACCAAATGAAGGATAAGACCAGGAAGGTGTGAGAGAAGAACTGAATTTATTAAGGAGCCACACATAGCAAGTACTTTATAACAGCCTATCACATTTCTTCATTTATTCTTCCATCCCTAGCAAGGTTGGTTTCAATAATCAGAAAGCACAGGTTCGAATCCCAGGTGCACTGCTTACCAGCTGCCTGTCCATGGATAACTTGCTTCACCTTCCTAACCTTCACTTCCTCATCCATATTTAGAAATTATAGCATAAACCTCACTGAATGTAGAACTTTTAAAGCAGATCCAAAGAATATTTAATAAAAGGAAATTGCTCATTAGCTGCATTGAAAAAAAAATATACATGATGATGATAATAAATCGAAACAATACAATTCTGATTTCATTTAAAAAATACATAATACTTTGAATGCATGCATATCTATATACATTAAATAGGTATGCATATATATGAGATGAAATAAAGATATTAATGATAGTTATTCCCACATAGTAGAAATTCAAATGATTTAATTTTTAAATGTACTTTTCATATTTTGCAAATTGCCTACAATGAACATGGCATACTTTGAAATATTTTTATAGATTTGCATTTTTATTGCAAAAGTGAACCATGTTCAGTGTATAGAATTAAACTCTGCTACCACTGACAACAGCTAGTTAGGAATTCTTCCAGATGTTTGGCTGCACCGATCTAAGTATCCATGCAGAAGGCATGAATTTCACAGGCCACAAAGCCAGGTGCTGTGCAGAAAAGGGCTCCTTCAGCATTCTAAAGCCTCTGGAGCACCTCCTGAGTTTCGACTGCACCTAGTCACAGACGCAAGCAGCCAGCAATTCAGAGTATGCTCTGGATAATAAGGACGTGGATTATCTCACAAGGGCTCATGTACAAACATCTGTTTCTTATTTTTATGTTTTTAATTGAAATAGAATTATATCACTCCGCCCCCCCCCATTTCCTACCTCCAACCCCTTCGAGATAGCTTTCCTTTAACCTTCCCACCCCTTCTCATGCTCAGTATGATAGCTTCTTTTCCTTTGACTATATTTGTTACATAAGTGTCTTCATTAGGGTTTCTATTGCTGGGAAGAGACCCCATGACCACAGCAAGTCTTACAAAGGAAAACATTTAATTGGGCACTGGATTAAAGGTTTATTCTATTGTCATAATGGCTGGAAGAATGGTGGCATGCAGGCAGACATGGTACTGGAGAAGTAGCTGAGAGTTCTACATCCAGATCTGAAGGCAGGAGGAAGAGAGAGTGACACCGGGCCTGGCTTGAGCATCTTAAACAGCAAGGCTCATTCTCAGGGACACACTTCCTCCAACAAGGCCACACCTACTCCAACAAGGCCATATCTGCTCAAAGTGCACCACCCTATGAGCCTATGGGGACCATTTTCGTTTAAACCACCACAATAGGGGGTGTATAGACAAATACATATATGTGTGTGTGTGTTTGTGTATATGTGTATGCTTATATGTATATGTGTATATATGTATATGTATATATATGACCTGCTGAGTCTATTTTTGTTGTTATATGGTTTCAAGGTTGACCACTCTGCATTGGATAACTAATATGGGGATTCATTCCTGGGAGACATTAACTCTTCTTCTCCCAGCAGTCGACAGTTACCTGCAGTCCTTTGTTTAGGGGTGGAACTCTGAGCACATCCCCCTTTCACATTAACTCATCCACTGATGTTGCTATTGCTCCAGTCTTGCTTATGAAGCCATTTCTTTCTGGCATTCTGTCTCTTACAGTCTTTCTGCCCCCACTTCTGAAATATTCTCTAAGCCATAGATGCAGAAGCTGTGATGTACTTGTATTCAAGAGATATTTTAGACCTATAGTGATCTTTTACTTGTACTGGCACAGAAACAGACATGCAGATGAATGTAATAGAGTGGAAGGCCCAATGAATAGTACTTCTAACTATAGTCATGTGATATTTGACAGAGGGGCAAAAAAATATAAACTGGAAGGAAAAAAAGTATCTTCAACAATTGGTATGTCCACATGCAGAAGAATTAAACCCACATCTATTACCCTCCACAAAGATTAGATTCAAGTAGATCAAAAACCTCAACTGGGAACCTGAAGTAGTAAATACTCCTAGAAGAAAATAGGCATTATCCTACAAGACAGAGGTATAGGATAGGACTTTCTGAAGAGGGTACCATTTGCCAAGGAATTAAGGCCAACGATCAACAACTGGGACCTCATAAAACTCATACACTTCTTCTGTACAGCTAAAGAAGCAATCAATCAGGTAAAGAAGAAACAAACCCACGGAAAAGGAGAGAAACTCTGTCAGCTAAACATCTGACAGAGGAATAATATTCAAAATACAAAGAACTCAAAAAAAAAAAAAACAAAGAGTCAAGGAAACAGATGACCTAATTAAAAAAAATAAGCTAGGGATCTAAACAGAGAATTCTCAATAGAAAAAAATCAAAAAGGCTAAGGAACTACCTCAAAGAGTGTTATTCATCCTTAGCAATAAGGATAACGCAAATTAAAACAACTTTGAAATTTCAGTTCACCTCAGTGAAACTGCCCAAGATAAGCAAAGCAACTGACAACAAATTCTGGTGAGATTGTGAAGAAAAAGAAGAAGCCTTATTCACTATCAATGGGTACACAATCTGGAGCCAACAACTCTGGAAATTAGTATAGAGAATCCTCAAGAAACTAAAAAAAGTAAATCCACCATCTGATCCAGCTGTACCACTCCTGGAACAGGTAAGAAGAACTAGACATCCTACACTACAGATACTTTCCTAACCGTGTTCATAGACATGCTATTCACGATAGCCAGGGAAGGGAGACAAACTAAATGCCCCTCTGCAGATGAATGAAAAACGAAAGTACAAAACAAATACACAATGAAATACTATTCAGCTGTAAAGAAAAGTGAACTCTGCAGGGAGATGGGTGGACCTAGAGAAGATTATAGTGAGGAAGATAACCCAGACCCGGAAACCCAAACATCACATGTCCTCTGTCATCTGCAATTCTTGGATCTGAATCTTCAGATGTGAGTGTCTAACATGGAGTAACCACAGAAACCAGGGAAGGTTAAAGGGATCATGAGGAGATGGAGCCTGAAAGCTGAATAACAGGACCAGGTATGATGAAGTAGGGAAAGAAATAGTGAGGAGCAAGAGAGCAATACAGAAGGAGAAGGAAAGACAAATAACACCAAGGTTATCTGATAAAGTGTTAAGGAATCATATTATTTTATATTTACCTAAAATTATATAATTATAAACAATGCATATAAGTATGTGCATATATATACACACACATACAAACATACATACACACCACATACACACACACATACACATATATATCTTTGCCATTGGACTGACAATGCTCCCCACAAGAACAATGCAATAACACAACCGCTCTCCATAAGAGCCATAAACACAATAACGAAAGCCCCACTACCAGGCATAAGAAACCTCTTTTCAAAGGGTTAATCAGGGTAGTCCAAGTGACTTCCTAAACAATATAGATCATCAATTTTGGTCACCTCTCCGAGGTTAAAGGTGGGTCCCTATTGCTGAAGGAAACCACATACATAAGACATGGGACTCAGAAAGTGTGGGGGGGAGGTGTCAAGAACATGATGGGAAAACCCTCAGAGACAGCTGACCTGAGCTCCTGGGAGCTCATGAACTCTAGACAGACAGCTAGGGAGCCTGCATTGGACTGACCTAGGCAGACCCTCTGCATGTGAGTGACAGTTGTATAGCTTGGTCTGTTTGTGGGGGCCCTAGCAGTGGAACCAAGAACTGTCCCTGGTGTATGAGTTGACTTTTTGGAACTCATTCCTTATGGTGGGAATCCTTGCTCAGCCTTGATGCAGCGGGGCGATCTTGGTCCTGCCTCGACTCAATATGCCATACTTTGTTGACTCTCATCTTTTATCTTACCCTTACTATTGAGTGGATGGGCGGTGGGGGGAGGTAGGTAGGAAGGAGGTAGGGGAGCAAATAGGTGGAGAGGAGGGAAGGGAAACTGTAGTTGGTATGTAAAATAAACCAAAAAAAATAATTGAAAAAAAAGAGACATGGGTCTTCAACTGACTCAGCTAGATATGACCTAAAAAGCCTCTTCCTTCCCTGTGGTCTGGCTTAGATGGTTTCAGAAAAATACTATGCAAGCTCCCAAGGGAAGGAAACACTCCAACAATCCTACTCAGCTTCAATACCTATGAACCGTGACAATGACAAGCATGGCATGAGAAACATAAGCTTCAAGAAGTGGCACTCACAAACCAGTGGCGACCAACAGCTGTCTAATCGGACTTAAGACCCACTCAATAGGCAGAAACGACGCCAGGTAATAGAAACCTAGCCAGCTTCCTGGGGCTAGTGAGGCCATGGCCTTAGGAAAGAATCCACTGCTGCACTTTGTTAGACCAGAATGATACCTTACTATAGTCTAAGACTTATCCTTATTCCCACAACAAAGAATAGTTACCACCCCTCATCAAAGAATCTTCTTACAGCAAATGGAGACCACCGTAGGAATCCACAACTGGACACAATGCAGAGACCAATAGATTGTAAGAAGCCCAGCCTCAAAGGCTACATCAACGGTTCAGAATGATTGTTGCAAGACTAAGAAGTGGTAGAACTTTTAAGAGTGGGGGGCCTAATGGAAAGCAATGATGTTAGAGGAGCCCCTCCCCTTGGAAGGAATTATAGCTCACTAGTGAAGGTCATAAACCTGAATATGGAATTTCTATCTGCTTCCTGACTCACCAAATAATCTCTCCCTCTTGAGTACACTCCTGCCATTGAGAAGTGACCATCTGATTTGGGACTCATAGGTTCCCAAACTGTAAGACTATAACCTCTTTGCTTTATAAAATACCTAGTCTTTAATATTAATTAGTCTTTAATATTGTCATAATAATTATTATGACAACAAATAATAAACTTACATAACCCTCACCTTTCTCCTCCCTGGAATTTCATCCTAAGGATGAAAATGTTCCCACATGGCACTGAGATAAGCCATGGTATAGGTGGATACTCCATGTACTTGTAGTCTTTTTGGTCACTCCAAGCCAAGCAGTACTGTTTTCCTGCCCTTGGTTTTCAAGGTCTATCCTAACTGACAAATTACAAGAAACAAGTTACTAAGATCTACCCATCAATCCAAACTAGGTGTTCTGAGGCACTCATATGTATCATCTCTTCTGGTCCAATAGCCTTAGTTTCTTTATTTCATAAAGGTGAACATTTAAAAGTTCAAGATATTATGCCACACTTCCCAAGAAGAGGTTATCACAGTCCCTATCTGCCTAGGCAGCTCCCCTACTCCCACCCTGTCAACTTCTATGCTTGTAAAGCTAAGGCTGCCTGGCTCAGGGATGTAAGTGAGGGTACTGCCTCCATAGACTCCTTCATCAGTCTCCAGTGCCCATGCCAGGAGGCCCTCAATGACACACAGTTCTCAGATATCAATTTCACACCAGGAGCAAGAAGATTCTTCTTCCATGTCCTATATTATCTTTATCCTGTCTGTGTGGACCCAACAGTCTGCAAGCATGGATGCCCAAGCTTTAGAACAGAAACTTGAGGCCTGGAGTATTCAACTCACTCTCTGGTGACTGCCAAAGCATCCCTTTCCAGCCAGAATCTTTATCACAGATAGTATGTCTACTGTACAAACTCAAGACTGAACACTAACTTCTGAGCTGTAGTCACACATACTGCTTAAGGACTGGAGAGAATGGAGGAATGGTCAGATACACACAGGTCGGAAAAAGAAATATGCTGATTCTTCATAAAGTTAGATACTGTATTGTGTACTTAGGCATAAGGAACGAGAAACATAGTTTACAAACGTAACAATGTATTGTACCATTTAGACTTTGTGCAATATGAGTTCTTCATTACATCTTTGGGACAGCTATATCCATTGTAATAGCTGAAAATCATTCTATGGTATTATTGAGTATCTAATTACTTGTTTAGAAAATAGTCATTATTTCCAATCTTTGACTCCTTAGTGCTATAGAGAACACCTGTATATGACTCACCTGCTTCTTTGATTGACTTTTGCTGAGAACAAATGTTTAGAGATGGAATTTTCTATCAAGGTATATTTGCAGCAGTAAATTATATGTGAGAGCTTTATAGATAACAAAACTAGAATAACAACCCAATGGGGAAAGTATACAATTGTCCAATAAGTAAATTTAATAAATACTTCTAGAATAAATAAATTTTATGTAAGGTGTATTACATATGAAAAATTCAATGTTAGGCTAAAGTTCTAAAAGGAGACTAGAGAGATAGGGCTTCATGGTAAAGACCACTTGTTGCTCTTTCAGAGGACCTGAGATTGGTTCCCAGTACCCACATTCAGTGGCTCACATCCTCCTGGAACTCCATCTCCAGAAGATCCAATGTCTCTGGGCTTCTTGTGCACTGGCATTCATATGTGTATACTCACATACATATAATTAAAAATTAAAAAAATTAATACTGTGGGGAGCCCAACTGGCCCAAGCCTTTCTTAGAAATGACAAAGGAGGGACCAGGCCTGAAGCAGCATACTCCACAGAAGCGGACTGAGCCTGAAACCTGGACCAGAGCAGGCCTGAGGCAGTTAACTCCACAGAAACAGAAATGAGCCAGTGAGCTAGGCCACAGCAGGCCTGAGACAGCAAGCTCCATGGGAGTGGGGCTGAGCTGGCAACCTAGGCTGGAGCAGACCTGAGACAGTGAACTCCACAGGATCAGGTACAGGGGCAGAACCGCTGAGGAAGTGGGCTGGAGCCAGAGACCTCTGCAGGTCCAGGAATGAGACTGGGACTTTCGAGGGAGTAGACCTGAGCCAGGAGCCCTGTGGGTCCAGGCATAAGTCTGGGACCTCTGAGGAACTAGGCCTGAACCAGAATCTCTGCAGGCCCAGGTATGAGTCTGGGACCTCTGAGGAAGTAGACAGGAACAAGAAACCTCTGCGTGTCCAGGAGCAGATCCAGACCAGGGACATTTACAGAAACAGGTCTGAGCCTGCAACCTAGGCCAGAGCAGGCCTGAGACAGTGAACTCCACGGGAGCATAGCAAACCCCAGGAGCACTGAGCAACCTCCAGGAACATAGAATGACCAACAGGGTAACTGGAACCGTAGCACTGACTGCACCATGAGGAGCAACCATCTGAGCCTTAAATCCACTGGCACCTGGAAGATTGTTCACCACGATCACAGACATCCCCAGGTACACCAATTAGAGGGAAAGATGAGTAGACGAGGTAAGAACACACGCAACACCACAAAGAGCAACATGGAAAATCCACCAGGAAAATCTAGTGGGCCTAAAACAGCAAGAATTGAACAACCAAATATAGATGAAGAAGAGAAAAATGACCTAAAAAATAACTTCAGGAGAAAGTTTGAGGCCCTTAAAGAGGAAATGAGAAATTCCATCAAAGAAATGGAGGAAATGACAAACAAAAAATCAGAAGACATCAACAAATCACTTAAAGAAAACCAAGAAAAAGAAATCAAACATATGAAAGAAACTATTCAAGATTTGAAAACTGAAATAGGGATAATAAGGAAAACACAAGCCAAGGAGATTATAGAAACAGAAATCATGAGAAAATGATCAGGAACCACAAATGCAAGCATAAACAGCAGAATAAAAGAGATGGAAGAGAGAATCTCAAGCGCTGAAGATATAATAGAGGAAACAGACTCATTAGTCAAAGAAAGCATTAAATCTAACAAAAGCTTAACTGAAAGTACCCAGGAAATATGGGAAACCATTAAAAGACCAAACCTAAGAATAATAGGTATAGAAGAAGGGAAGAAGTTTAACTCAAAAGCACAAAAAATATATTTAACAAAATCATAGAAGAAAATTTTCCCAACCTAAAGAAAGATATGCCTATGAAGATAAAAGAAGCTTACAGAATACTGAATAGACTGGATTTAAAAAAAAGTTCCCTTTCCACATAATAATCAAAACACTAAACATACAGAATAAATAAAGAATATTAAGATCTGCAAAGGAAAATGGCCAAGAACATATGAATGCAGACCTACCAGAATTATACCTGACTTCTCAATGGAGATAATGAAAACCAGAAGGTCTTGGTCAAGTGTTATGCAGACATTAAGATACCACAGATGCCAGTCCAGACTACTATACCCAGCAAAACTTTCAATCACCATAGAAGGAAAAAACAAGATATTCCATGACAAAACCAGATTTAACCAATACCTAGCCACAAACCCAGACCTACACAAAATACTAGAAGGAAAACTCCAACCCAAAAAAGTTGACTACAACAACAAAAACACAGAAAACTGATAGTCTCATAGCAGCAAATCCCAAAGAAGGGGAAAATGCACAAATTAACATCACCAACAACGAAAACTAAATTAACAGGAGATAGCAATCACTGGTCATTAATATCCCTTACTATAAATGGACTAAACTCACCTATAAAAAGACACAGGCTAACAGACTGGATATAAAAAACAGAATCCATACTTTTGCTATATACAAGAAACATACCTCTTCAATTTCTTTCTTCAAAGATTTAAAGTTCTTGTCATACAAGTCTTCCACTTGTTTGGTTAGAGTTACTCTCTACTGACCTTGGCAGATTTTCCCCCACAAATGGTATAGATGATGTTGTACTTCTTAATAAACTTGCTTGGCATAAGTCATCTCCTTATGCAAGGCCTCCTGGTCTCAACTCTGCTTCTGTCTCCTTTACTCCTTATCATCTTTATTTCTCCCCCCTGCCCTCCCACTCGATCCTTCACCACTCAGGAAGGACCCTTACTCCTGCAGGCTTGGGTCATAATTCTTTTTTTAAAGGCTCTAAAGAAAAAGCAAAATATCCATGCTATAAAAAACTAAGAGATCTACCCAGTTATTCTGCCAACGAAACAAAAGTGACCAGCATGCACACCTTTATGATGACCAGCAACTCTCTAATTGGACCTAAGACCCACTCAATAAGAGGGATGCCATGCCAGGTACTAGAAATTTAACCAACTACCACAGCTATTGAAGTCATGGGTCTTGGAGCACTACCTCTAAATCACCATAAATTCCAAGTATTTGTCCTTATTCCTACACAAGTGTAGTCCTAGCCCCTCATCAAGGAAACTACTCTTTGCAACAGAGAAAGACCATTATAGATAACCACAACTGATTGAAATGCAGGGTTGTGGGATCCAGTACCAGTAGATATATCTACAACACAACCCCAGCACCTAATGCTCAGGGATCATTGCTGCAGAATGAGTGGGAAAGTCTAAGAGCCAGAGGAATAAGAAATTTGCTATGAGACTGTGTCCAAGGAATGTCAGAAGCTTCCCCCATGGAATCTCACCAGCATAACCATCTAAACATGAGCTCAATGAGGAAAGCCACGAATCTACAGACATAGAGCCTCCATTATTTAAAAAAAATCAATTTAATTGTAATTTCTTTAAAATAGTGTGTAATCATTTGTGATGCTGTAGCTTAAAATAATGGCTTAAGTTTTTTATTATTTCAATACTTGATTCTAATTTTTACCATGGCAGTAAGGGGCAACTCTGTTCCATGTCTCCATATTAAAGATGTTCTCTGGTCATATGACTTTCTCAATCTTAAATACCATAGAATTTGCCAAAAAGATGGCATGTACATTTCCTTCTTTCCAAACATTAGAAGCAAACGTCCCTAAGCATCCTAAAGGGTCATGTGTTTACAGACTCATCTCCAAGCACACTGGAATTAATTATTTTGGAAGTTTCTTATACAAATGTTAGAAAATTCTGTTCTGCCGGTCTGGAATTTTCATAATGTTAATAAGCACCTTGAAAACACAGCAACCTCGTCAGTGTGGGAGTTTTTAATATACAGGTTAAGAATCCTACCTCCCAGGAAGTTCTTTTTACTATGCAAATACAAGGCTTTCAAATAATTAGTACTCTTGAGAGACACATACTGTTTCCAGCAAGACCCAAATAACAACAGAAATATTTCCACATATCTATCTCTGAAATGCTTTCTCAAAACAAGCTTCTATTACTCTCCCATGCATTGCTGCAACATTCCTGGGGCAGATTATTACATTTAATTAAAAAAAATCTGCCTTGTAGTTCTCCAATGACATAACTCATCACTAAAAAAGTCAGCAAACTTAAAATGACTTTTTATGAAAGCAAAGTTATCTTAGCTTCAAGGTTTTTAGGCATTCTGTCCAGGATCTTCAGTGAAACATGGGGGATCTGGCACAATCTTCTGGCTTCTGTGGTCACTGTAGTCATATGCACAAATCCACACACAAACACACACATAATTTTTTTTAATATTTTAATCTTTTATTAAAGCCCTAGTTGTTCCAGGGCACTGTCGCTGCTCTCCAGTGTGTCGCAGAACAATCCTACTTGACAAGCATTGGGATTTTTCTATAGGAAGGCATGTGAGCAAAGACACACACACACACACACACACACACACACACACACGTTGTGTTGTGCTGTTGACCTCACAGAATTTTCTTAAAATTCTCAGTAAATAATATAAGAAGAAACTGAAGTCACAGCAGAAGAAGAAAGTGCTGCCATGAAATCAGTTTTTCTTGCCAAGTGGGAGAGAAGAGTTTTGAGAATCAAACACACTAAAGAGCCTTGTTCCAACTAGAAATCAAAGAAAAGCACCTGGGGGGCTGTCACAGAAGTTCCAAGTGTTGATTGGCACCAAAGGTACTGTGCCACCTTATAAGAAGTCTACTAAGCTGAAGAAAATTCAGGAAATCAGTGTTTCCGTGGGTTAAAGGAGAGCTTGGGATAGGAAAAAGGAAAGTTGTCTTAATCAAATGCAGTGCACTTAAGACACTAGAACTAACAAGGGCAGGTAGAAGCAACACGAAAAGATGCTTTAAGCTCAAACAGAGAGTCCTGAAGCCATGTGAGAGGGGCAGAGGATGTGTCCCTCCTGGGAAGAGAAGGGCTGCTTCTCCCAGGAGGGGCTGCTGCAATTGCAGGGCTCAGGGGGAGACCAACCCTCCCTTCACATCAAGAGCAGTCTGTTGAACTATGAAAACAGTGGCTATCGTTAACATGTGTATAACTTTTAATTACATTTTAATTGAAAACTTTCTACCCTCAGCCTCACTTTCAGAAAGCATTTGCTTTCAACTGCACACAATGGGCATTCTTCTAGGTGGGTTCTATACATTGTTTAAGTATCTAAATATAAACTCAACAGAAACAGGATTGTATCATAATGATATTATATAATGTGCTTTTTCATTATCATGAAGCAAAAGATCATGGATGCCCTTTGTATAGATAAGTCCATTTTACTCTTTTGGAAGCGGCATTGTATTCCGTTTTATGGATAAATGTTAAATTATTTATCCAGTTCTCCATACATTTTCATTTGCTCTGCTTCCACTGGTTTGCTATTTACAGATGGGGCTGCCAAGGGGCTCTTGGTCTGGTGAGCACAATCTTTCCATCAAATCCTCTGCTTCCACCCAGAACTTCTGGGTGCCACCTCTGAGGATCTGTACAGATTATTTAACCTGCCTAAAACTCAGTGCCTCCATTTCTAATTGGAAATAATTTCAATGCTATAGAGAGTGCTGGTTGCCTTTTGTCAACTTGACACAAACCTAGACATAGCTGGGAAAAGGGAACCTTAATTGAGAAAAATGTGTTCTAAAGATTGACCTGTAGTCAGCTCCCTGTGGTGTTGTTGTGATTAATGAGATGGATGTGGGAGGGTCCAGCCCACAAGACAGTACCACACCCCTAGGCAAGGGATCCTGGGTTATATAAGAAAAGTGGCTGAGCCAGTAAGCAGTGTTCCTCCACAGCCTCTGCTTCAGGTCCTTCCTCCAGGTTTCTTGCCTTGAGTTTCTGGCCTTACTTCCCTCAGTAGTGGAGTGTCACCAGCAAGTGGAAGGTGAAATAAATCCTTTCCTCCCCCAGTGGCTTTGGGCCATGGTGTTTTCTCACAGCAACAGTAACCCTAACTACAGCACAGGGGTAGTTGTAAATTACATTGATGAGTGAAATTAAATGAACAGACCTCTCCCCCTCTCTCCTCCTCCCTCTTTCTCTCTCCCTCCCTCTCCCCTTCTCTCTCTCTCTGTATAGATAAAGATGGGCAGGGAGTGAATAAAAGACCAGCAGAAGTTACTCTCCACTCACAGAGGATAGAAGGAATTTTATAAATTAATGATCAATAACTCCCTGACTCATAGAAGCAGAAAGCAGACCAAATCACAAAGGCAACCGGAGTCCCACGGGGTAGACTTCAGGTGGGTCATGAACAAGCCATGGAGAAGATGCTAGTCTTTTGGACCTGAGGATATGTGACTCAGAAAATGAAGACAGCATTGAGAGAAGACATCCCAGTCATCCTAGCAGCAAACTTTGGAGAGGACAAAAATTCAACATGAGGGCAATTGAATTCCATTGTTAATAAGAGAGAGTAGGAAATACCCAGAGAAAAACAAGATGCATCCCCACACCTGAGGCTCCTACAGACAACAGGCCTATAGATGGTGGGTCTCTCGGGACCCAAGTCAGGAGCAGAGAAGACAAAGATTGCAAAAGCCCAGGAGATTACTAAGTATTTGGTTTGTTTTTGTTTTTTGTTATTTTTTTTCAAGATAGGATTTCTCTCTGTAGCTTTGGTGCCTGTCCTGGAACTCTCTCTATAGGCCAGGCTGGCCTCGAACTCACAGAGATCTGCCTGCCTCTGCCTCCTGAGTGCTGGAATTAAAGACATGAAGCACCACCACCACCACCACCTAGCTGCTTCATTCTTGAAGTCAATCAGTTTTCAAAGTCAGTGAACCTTATGCTCCCATAAGCTGCCTATAGAGGATCTACCCAAGCCTTGCTGTCAATCATCCTCTGCAGCCCACAGATAGAGTCCAGGAGTCCGACCCAGGGTTCACAGTGTTCTCAACTGCCATCCCAGCTTAAGTGGTATTGCTGTCCCCCACCCCACCCTACCCCGCACACAAAACTTTCATCACAGGATAGTGCTCCCTCTAGAGTCCCTGCCATAGGGGAGACACCCATCTGCAGTTGGAGGCCTGCTTGGTGCTACTGTCCCATGGGGAAAGAATATGGCATGATCTCATCCGGTTCTGGTTAGATACCCCTACACACACACACACACACACACACACACACACACACACACACACAAAATTCCACTTTTACATTGAAATGGTCATTGGAACATTCTATCCCTCCACTCAGTGATGGGGGCAAAGCTGAGAGCCCAGTCTCAGCACACTCAAATTAAATCTTTCTAATCGAGTTGCTAGATGAATGTAGGAACAGACTTGGTTCACCTCCTTGGGCTGGGACTGCGAGCCACCACCCTGCCTGCCTATCCTGAAAAGAACCAGCACCTAGGGTCCATAAGTACAGAGTGTGAGAGCTTCACAGACTGTATATGCATGTTTGTTGAACGGATAAATTAATGTAACAAGAGAGAAACAGAGCAACAAACAAGCCAAAGGACAAGCGAGGGGGCAGGGGCAAAACATGCAACCTTGGACCCTCTAACTCAGGGCGCTTGCATGCTCGTTCCTGTCCGCACTTCTACCCATGCAGGCTTCAGGCTTCACTTAGAGCCTTTCCCTCTGGAGTGCAACAGCTCACACCTCCGCAGTTAATTCCTATGTTGCTTCTCCCATGTGGTCATCCCAGATGCTATGGGCTCACCTCCCCCTACCAAAGCCTTCATCATCTGCCCCTCCCCTCCAACACCCTCTCTCCCCATGGCTAACAATTACATGTCACACTTTCTACCTTGATTTAAAGCTACTTATTCACACATCTGCAGCAGATAGTTGGCAGAGCCAGGAGCCCCTTTCTCTGGCGGCATAAGGACTCATTCCTTCAGCACTCCTTTGAGCAAAAGGGAGTCCAGAGGTGCCTGGAAGTTGTCCAGCATTTCAACCCCAGCAGAGGGCTGAGGAACAAGCATTGATCTCTCTCCTCAGCCAGCATGGAGAGCTCTCCTCTCTCTGCCCCATCTCCCTCAGTCCTCTTTTCTGAGTTTCCTGCTCAGGAATCTACCTACACCCCAGAGAAGCCATCTAAGGCCACTGACAGCCCTGCTTCCCATCATGCCTCTTAAATGCCGGCTGTGGATCTGTTCCTCTCCTGTCTGTGTAGCACAAAACAGTATGGGAGAAGCATCCTGTAGGGGGAAAAAAGCAAAGCAAAACAAAACAAACAAACAAACAAAAGCATGTGGGACAGAATGGAGACAAAAAGAGTGCTGGAGGGAGGGGACTTTCAGTAAGCCAGGAGCAACGAGACTAAGGAAATTTCTAGAATACATTAGCGCTTTAAAACATTACAGAGAACAAGAGGGGCCTATTATTTTTAGGTATTTCCAGAAGAAAACTTAGACACAGATATTTACAGTTTTAGAAATTCATCTTTTCTTTCATTGATCCTCCAGTATTGGCTAAATTTCTGAATTCACCCATGAGGAAATATGTATTTAGACATCCAGAGTCACACTAAGTAAAAGCCAGTGGGATGTGGGGCAGGGTCCAGGTGGAGTCTATATTGTAAGGATGTGCACTTTCTCCAAAACTTGGTTCCCTCTGTGAATAAAACTTTCTGCCAAGAGATTTCTACCAAGAGCTACACAGAAACAGAGAGAGCGAAGGAACTGGGGAAGAGACAGAGACAGAAGGAGGGGCTGAGAAACAAGGGGAAAGAAAAAAAACCTTGCAAATTGAATTTTCTCGCTCATCCACCTCTCTGGGCTATCACCTTGGGAGAACTGTTAGTTGGGAGAGGGTACATTTTGTGAGAGGAGTCTTCCAGATTACGTGCAATGAAAAAGGGTTTCTTTCCACCCTGCCCACCCTGTCCAGGCACTGAAGCGAAGCCAGTCTGCCAGCACCATTCTGCACAGCCCCTCCCCTTGCTTGCATGCCTGCAGGCTGTGCTAGCCTTTAACTGTCCCTCACTGGACCTCCCTAGCACGCATGAAGGCACAGACAAAACTCTTCCAGGATAACGCATGTGCCCTGTCGCACACACCCTCAGCAGAAACATCACACTGTCTGGTTTTAATATTCATCGGCTGCTTCTCCATCCAGAGCTCCTAATTCGCAGTGTGGGACAATGTTTTCCTATTAAGCATTTTCCCCTAAGCCTCATTACCTCTCTGTGGTAGAAAATCACTGCGGTGCTTTGGCTGCCTTAGCAGGAGAGGAAATTAATTTACAAAAGAGGGCAAAATAATCTCCAAATAACAAATCCTTCGAAACTTGGAATCTGGCACTTCATAATCAAATCAGATGCAAGGGGAGACTGTGGCCATGCGGCAGTTTACAGGTGCTGCTGCAACTGACCGGAGCAGCAAGGACAGCACACAGAGGGGAGAAGGGGAGCCAGTGGGAAGCACTGACCACAAAGAACCACACCAGGAAAGGCCGCGGGGGGTGGGGGATGTTAGGATAAATACAGAAGCAGCCTCTCCAGACAGGAGGATGCTTACAGAAAAGGATGGAGAAGTCAATCTGAAATCCAACAGGAAGGACTTACCACAGCTTCCACGGCAAGCCAGCAGCTACCAGGCACTGCATGGAACAGGCATGCCAGAGATTCAAAACTCCAGTCTCCTCATCTTGGACTCTACTTAATGGGCTGAGAGTAACTTGCAGCCATGAGACATCTCCAGAAATTAGGTCTCCATGAAAGCATGAATCATGAATACGGGAAATACAAATGGCTCTTTCGTCAGTGCTCTAAGTAGGAAGAAAACCTTCCTAGCTCCTTTCTGATAACAGTGTCAACTCAAGATACACACAGCTGGCCCTTGGTATATCTGAGAAAACTGTCCTCAAATCTAATGTTGCTATGTCCTGCATTGCCTCATGAACTGCATAGTCTGGAACCAACAAGACACAGCAAAATCAGTGCCACGTGACTGATCACAAGCTGCTGGTTTGTTTTACAAACTCAAAACTCTGATGGTACTGATACAAACTGTAAAGGCACGAACCCAAGCACAAGCTCCGTAATCCAGAGTGCTCAGTCGGTCCCTCTGTCAGCCAGCTGCCAACACTGCTGCAAAAGCTAAAGGAAACCATGAAGATGGAGCCTCGAGTCCATTGCAGACCCCTGAGTCTTTGTTGTTTCCTTTCCTAATATTCTAGAATGGTCTAGAGGATTGGCATCTATGGAGACAATAACAGTAGAGGTATCAGTAGACTCCCACGCCCTCAGGGACTCCCATTGCACGACTTAAGACTCCATCTCCCTGTTCCTGGAGTGGGGACAAAAAGCCTCCTTGCAAAAGCCCGGGCACATAGCGATGATTGGTCAGCACCAGAGCGGGGAGCTTCTAACCCTGGGCAAACAGGGTCTGGAGGTGCAGAAAAGCCCTTCAGAGCCTGTATCCTGCCTGCCAAGTGCAGCCGTGACAGGCAACAGCTGAACCACTGGGGACCTGTATGAAGGACTACCTTTGGAAGTCATGCCGCTGACACCAGTGGTATGGTAAAGGGTCTCCTGGCCCCTGCTCTGGAGGATGTGTGCCTTCCTATAGGAACAGCAGAGAACATTCGAGTTCCCTGATTTCTCCATGAAAATATGGAGAATAGTGAAGGGAGAGAAAGGCAACTCCCAGTTCCTGGATTTGCCTGGGATAAACAGCGAGAAAACTCTGGCCAGCCACTGGCAGGTCCCACTGAGACCCAAATGTCTACCTGGGTATCAGCAGCACTGCCGGGCTGCCTTTCCTCCATGACTCACTTGTTTGGCCAGCAGCCTCCTGATCCCCCTCCATGACCTATGCTGTGCCATTGTCTTCCAAAGGCAGCTTGAAGAGTGAAGCCCTATGGTGGGACTCCTCCTTTCAACTCTAAGCACCAAGTCTTTCCCCAGCTGAGCCTCCCCAAGAGAAGAGACAGCCACTGAGATCCTCAGCCCTCCCTCAAAATCAGAAAGAAGGTCAGATGTGATGTGAATAGCCGATTCTGGTGAGTCAAACCATCTGGAGTCACCTCCCAGCACCCTAGCAAAATGAAGTCTCAGGTCCTCAGAGAGGACGATTACAGTCCTGGTGCGGTTACTATGGGTACATGATGCTCAAGCCACTGTGCGGCTTCACTCGTAGCCTCTGTCTTTCAACAGCCAGTATACCCATGCTTTATTACTCAAATGAGCAGCCTCATTGTAAAAACAATTTCCTGAATCAAAGTATAAGCCACTGTACCATCCCTCTCCCAGTGACCTGCCTTTCCTGGGTCAGTCCTGGCTCTAGACACCCACAGGAAATCTCTTACCACAAGGCACCAGAGAACTTGTAGATGTTAGCTAGCTGAATCAAATACTTTCCAAAACAATTCCTTTTTCACCCAGTCCCTGCCAGCCCAAACCTCCCCGACATTCTTCCATGGAAACTTCTAAGCTGCTGACACTCAAAGTTCATGAGGATATTTCCATCTTCAAAGAGATGAGCTACAGAAATGTCATGTCCAAAAAAGTAGGAAATAGATGTTCAGGGTTTCTGTTTTCAAATGAGGGCAGTCAGGGATTAAGTGTAGTTCGGACCCTGAAGGAGCCTCTTAGCCTGCTTTTGGGCTCATTCATGTAGTCTGATTTTGCTAAGCTGCCCAAGGACTCAGTGATAGTACAAGATCAACCCCCTTGACAGCATGGTGTTCAACAAAAACTAAGCAAAATATATTCACTGAGCTCCCAGCTGAAGACACCCTCTCCTCCAGGAGGTGATCGGTGTGCAAGGAGGCAGAATGGAAAACGCCAGCCTGAAGCCGTTCCAGCCTGAAGCTTCTGCCACTGGGTCCTTCTGCTTAAGCAATAGAAATCCATTCTAAGTACAGTCAGAAAATAATTGGGAGGAATCTGGGAATTCAAAGAATTGCTGTCAAAAGCTAGAGAATGAAGCTGGGATGGGAAGTGGCTCCAGGGCTTTTAGAGGGGAAATACACACACACACACACACACACACACACACACACACACACACACACACGTGTGCGCACATGCACATAAAAAAGCTGTGAAGCAGGAAGAATATGGCTACACTTTCTCCCCCGACTCCATGAATGGATGAGTTCCAGTGGGGTTCCAGTTTCTCAAATCTGCACAGTGTCAGAGAGCTCAGGCCAGGCTTGCTGAGGCTTCTGGTTGCCTGGTTATTATAGGCAGTAGAATATCCCATTTGTATTCTGTAAATGGCAATACACACACACACACATACACCACACCACACACACACACACACACACACACACACACACACACACACACACACACACACACACACACACCAGACCACAGCAACAATCGGGAGCTCTCCCAGAACACAGCAGGGAGCATCTGGAAGGAGGTGTGATTTACTCCCTGGTGAAAACAAGGCAAGAGTGTCTTACACTCAGAGTCCCCAGGCAGACAGGTTCCACTCAGAAGACTCGGATTCCTAGCTGTGGTTAGCACCCACCCACCCCCAAAGCTGCTGATTTGGCTCCCCACTCCTGAACCATCCTGAAGATGAACCCATTTCCCCAACTGACCCTCTTTCAGTGATACGGAGAGGTGAGACTGAGGAAAAGGAAGCTGGGATCGAGATGTCTGTCTCTCTTGTGATCAGGATAACTGGTCACTCAAAGTCACTTTGCAAATCTGTCACCTGTTCCAGAGAACCCGGCTCCAGACAGGGACCTCCCCTAGCTAACTAAACAGGAAGAAAATGACTAAAGGACGCTGGGAAGCTTCTGGAGCTCGGGGACAGTTTTGGTTCAACAAGCAGACAGCCAGGAAAACACACAAAGTCCCAGGGCCACCTTTCTGAGCTCCTTTCACCACCCATTCTGAGCTCCTGCTGGCTCACGTCACCTGGACCTCCCGGGACCATACATGGCTCCTTGGCAGACATCACTGCAATTTTAGTTTGACCTCCATAGCTGACATTTTACTTATGATGATCTCTTTCACCTGCCATAGTCTCCTCAGACAGGGACTCTGGGTTGCTACAAACTCTCTCCCTTCAATTTCATCCGCAAGCACCCTAGTATAATGAGTGTGTGGGACCGTGTCACCAAACTGAGTTACTGTCTTGAGTCCCCTTGGTATCTCTGTGATTGTTCATTTCATGTGTCTACATGACTGGACTATGGGTAGACATTTGGTCAAACATTATTATGTGTGTGTCTGGGAGGGCATATCTTGAGTGAACAGTCCTCTGAAGTGTGAGCCAGGCTCATCAGATAAAGGCATGCACAGAACAGAATAAGCAGTCTAGATGCCTGGGTACTTGAGTTAAGAAATTGGCCTTTCCAGCTTTTGGATTCGAACTAAAGCTTTGGTTCCTAAATTACCGGATCCCCCAGGCTACTGACCACAGATAAGGTACATGCCCCCTTCTGCAGTTGAGTGACCCAATTATTTACAATAGATCTTTCTGTGTGTGCATAGATCCTGCTGTCACTGCTCCTCTGGGTAACTCTGACTAATGCCACACTGCCCAGTGAGACCCATGCCCTGCTCTGGTCACACTAGACTCACCTCTGGGAAACCCCAGGCTTCCCTTCTCACAGCCTTGCAAACATGTGGAGTAAAACGTCGCATATCCAGGGCTCCCTGGGATGTGGCCCAGTGAATCCCTGAGCACTTGCCATTCCTAATCATGACAGCACACCCTGATGCTGTATCTTACATCACATCTGTGCCATGCCCAGTCCCCATCCCATCCCACCCCGCCCCCAGGCTCCACAGATCAGATTCACATTGTTTTATAAATGATGGTCACCTTGACTAGATGGAGAAATGCCTAGTATATGTGTGAAGCAAGCCTCTAGGGATGCCTATGAGAATGTGTCCAGAAAGGATTAATATGGGGACACCTGGGCTGAATGTGGATAATACCATTCAAGGGATGGGGGACCAGGTAGAAAAAAAAGGAGAGTAAAAAAGAAAGCCAGCATAGACATTTGTTCTTTCTTTCTTCTTTTTTCCCTTCTCCCCTCTCTTCCAGACCCATCTTCCCTCTTGCTTCTCTCCCCCTCTGCCTCCTATGAGCCACTCTATCCTAATGTGCCTTCTCCACCACAGTAGACCAAAAACTCGGGACTTGTGAGCCGAAATAAACGCTTTCTACTTAGGATTTTTTGTTTCTGTGTTTTGCTTGGATATTTGTCACAGTGAAACAAAACCTGACAAACAGTAGAATTTCAAGAACCCTAGCAATGTGGTGTTTTAGGAGATCCATCCCTGGGTAAGAACAATAATCTATAGCTATCTTTCTAGTAATAAAGAAGAGCATCTCTCAAGAGTTTGCTATGCCCTGCATTTCTTTCAACACGGGCAGCTACAGGTGTACAGGGACAGCCTAGGGCCTGGAAAACAAGAGATGACTGCAGACGTCTGTACAGCAGGCCTTACAGATGTGCAGTTCCTCTCCAGCCCCCCTTCTCCAATGCAGATTCTCTGCATCTCCAATGGGGATGGCAACATGCAGCCATACAGCAAAGCTACACTAGGGAAAATGAACATTATATGTACCTCTGTCTCTCCTTTATTGCCCTATCCCTCAGGACCATGAACCACACTTGGCACTACCAATTTCTGGTTCTGTGAAATGAATAACCAAACAAATGAGTGGGACTGGTTTAGTCACTTCCAACACCATGCCTGTCTTACCAAATTGGACCACTGTTTTCTACCTGAGTGCTGATCCCAGATAACGCTTTTGTTTCCCCCTTTGAAGACTTCCAAGCTTACTCTGGGGAAGGTACTTCCACAGAGCCTTCTACTAGTCCAGCCTCCATACTGACAACTGACAGAGAGAGTGGGAATTTCCTGGTGGATTCTTTCTACACACCAGGTGGCCAATGGCTCTCTGGTGTTGCTGTCCTGGTACAAGAACAAAGGCTGGGTGCCAGACCCCAGAAATCTCAGAAGTGGGTCCTAGATGGGTGGGGTACCAAGACCCTGTAAGCCCAGATTTCCTCTTCTCAACAATCGGAGCAGCTGGAACACATCCTCAGCATCTCTCTGAGGACAGAATGAAATAATGCATATGAAAGTGCTCTGAAAACACTAAATTGCTCCCCAAAGGTAGGGTCCTATTATCACGCGGCACTCATTCTCCTCACTCACACAGGCTGCCCCACCCCTCTCTCAGCCAGCACCAGCCTCATTAGCTGTACCGAGCAAGTGCTCATCTTTCTGTCAGCCTGGAGGCTATAAAGAGACTCACTGCCACCACCCACCAGTGACCCTTGGAGCACAATGAAGCCCAGACTAGCTATGGGGGTGTCCACCACCCTGGCCCTGAGGCACAAGAAAGCATATGGCTTGGAGTAACAGACCACAGGACCCATAGGCCACACTATCTGTTGTCCCTGTCTTGCTTCCTTCCTTCCTTCTTTTCTCCCTCCTTCCTTCCCTCCTTCCTTCCAGGTTCTTTCTAAGCATCCTCAGGTTCATCTATCTTACCTACAAAGCTGCCCAGCATCTTGTGGATGAGCCAGGGTGGTCCTCCCCTACAGCCTTCTCTTCCTGTTTCGACTTTACATCTCTGCTTAAGGACATAGCCTAAAGCTGTCCATCTCTAAAATCAGAAAAAGTCCCAGCTCAGCAAAGCAGCACACTGCTGAGTGCCTGGAAAATGCCATGACTGTTCAAAAGCACCACTTGAAAATCATGCCCAGAGAAGTTACTGCCTGAAGCCATATCAGCTTCCCAAATGGACAGGGAGGTAAATATTCCAGATGTTCTGTCCAGCCCAGACTGGGCTGCCTGCAAGCTGTGGAATGCACAATGGTGGCTCTGGAGAGATGTGTGAGGCTCAAGAGGCTACCCTTGCTCTAGAGAAGCTGGGAATGTTAAGCCGTAGAGCAGGGCTATCACAACGTCATGCCTAACCATCAGGACAGAGCCCTGTTCCACAAAGATATCAAAGTTGCTAAGCAGTCTGGGAGCCCCGGTTCAGTGGGCTCTCCCCACTGTAACATCAGCTCATGGGCTTCCCAGACCCTGGGAAAAGGCAATAGAAACTGGGAGAGGATTCAAAGGTTCACATAACAGCAGCAAGGAAACACACGTATTGAAGGATGTACGTGAAGGTGTACCTCATGTATAGTGGCTGTGCTGAGGTGGAGGCCTTGCTCAGTATACATCTACGATGCTGTGTACTCTTACATAATAATCCCTAGGCACAGTGACCACCATCTGTGGACAGTCAGCTCTGGAGGGCAGAGACACTGAACACATTGCTCAGGCTTAGGAAACACAGAGTTTGGAGGGGAATTTTGAAACTAACAGAACCCTTCAGCACTGGACTGCTTACTTCTCTTCTCTCCAAACACCCGCACCCTCCCGCAGTTCAACACATAGCTGCTAAGCGCCTGTCTAGGACAAGCTGGCAACGCCATGATGTGAAAGAGTTGGTTCCCAGGTTTATAAAACTCATATTTTAGAGGAAAAGCTAGGCACCCAGGCAGATCACTTTTAATATAACATAAGGAGTGCTCCACTGAGAAAAGAGGCAGGGCACACACACACTAACACACACAAAGTGTCCAGTGCTACCAGGGGACTCTGGAAGAAAGATACCTGAGCTGAGAATGTTTCTGCTCTGCCCACGTTCCCTCCTTCAGACACACCACAGATTCTGACACACATTCCTAAAGGTCTAGAGCCCAAGTCCTTCTTCATGAGAAAAAGCTACGACTTCAGATACAATAGTGATTCTTCAGACCTTCTCTTCCACTGGCCCCCAGGGATTCCATCCCAGAATTCTCTCTCTACTCTTTTCCTTCCTTCCCTTTTTCACCTGCCATCACTGCCTTGCTCCTCAATGCTGACCATCACCCTTCTGCCTAGTCAGGATACCAGCTGCTTTCTAGGACATCATCTCTGGTCACTCACTTCCCATGTACCTTCCACTCAGCTACCAGAGCTTTCCCCTAAATCCCATCAGACAAATCAAACCACTACTCAAATGCATGCCAAGAGTCCCATAACCTCTCTATACTGGCATTTAAATTGTATTTTAATAAGTAAAGAATGCCTGAAGATCTGAGAGTAAAACAGTCCCACTGGTCAGCCTTACAGGCCAGGTTATGGTAATACACACCTTTAATCCCAGTAGCCACAATGACACACACCTTTAATCCCAGTAGCCACAATGACACATACATTTAATCCCAATAGCCACACTAGTTGCCATAGAAATCGGGTGGTGCATGTCTTTAATCCCAGCCCTAGAGAGGACTATAAAACGGGGGAGACAGCTCTCAGACACAGTCTCATTCTGAGATTCCTAGAGGCAGGATCACCATTTTCAGACTGAGGTCAAGGTAAAGAGCCAGTGGTTGGCTCTCTTGCTTTTCAGATCTTTAGGTTGAACCCCAATTTCTGATCCTGAGTTTTTATTAATCCTGCTTCACCTCTCAAAGAAACTGAACTCTGGCATCAGGCCCTTACCACATTAGAACACTGGAAATCAACTAAAAGCTTCAAGCAACACAAGGAGCACTATTTGTAGGAAACAGTTGAACATCAGTGTGACATCAGCTGGGAATTTAACCAGTTTGTCCCCATCAACTTCTCCCCAGTTCCAGAGAATCCTTAATGGCCAGAAGCCTCTCAAGGCCCATGGCAGTGAAAACCACCACCCTTATAGATACAGAAAGGGAGAGAGAAAGTTCCATCCCCTGGGACTGTTTGTTATGCAGCTCCCTACAAGGTCCTCCCAGGACACTGTCACCCAACAAGGCAGAATCTCACTTTGGAGGAAAAGTTCTATCTCTGGGGAATTAGTCAAAAGAAGTCAGCACAATGGTTTAGCTTCACATTGTCTGAGGATACAACAATGCTCATGACTAATAACATCCTTGCCAAAGTTTAAAAGGAAAACATGGAGAATAAGTTGTAGAAAACTTTGGTCATCATGTACACATTCTTAGAAGGCTGCATGACTTGGCACAACTGCAACCCTACCTAGGAAAGACCTTAGGAAGGCCCAGCATCCTTTCTCTCTGACCTTGACACCTACATAGCAGTAAATTAAATCTAGTGCAGAGTTGCAATACCCCTGTCTGAGCAGCAAAAACATGCCCCAACACATACAAAGTCCCTTAGGAAATAATGAAAAACTATTAGTTATTGTATTTAAATAAAGATCTGAGAACTCATCAACAAGTAATAAGTGATCTAAGTGGAAATTATGATGAATGCATCCTATAAAGAATAGAGAGATAGCCTAGAGAGAGATAAACACATACAGCAACATCAAGACCACAAAACTATTATTTTTGTAAAAGAAAGAAAAAAGGAAAGAGGAAGAAAAGGAGCAACAGCATTAAGTGTGGAAATGGAAGAATTGAGTCCCAACAAAGTATCATATATAAAATTCCCAGTTGTCAATAAAATTTATGAGACATTCATGGAAAGGGTGAACTGTATTCAACAGAAACTGTCTGTTCCTGAGAGGGCCCAGATGTTGGAATTAAGTGAACAAAGACTTCAAATCAGCCATTGAACCATTTTCAAAGAGCTAAAGAAAATCATGTCTAAAGAATTAAAGAAAGTGTAATGACAGTAGCTCTTTAACTAGAGAAGATCAATAAAGACACAGAAATTTAAGAATTAAAAGCTATTAAGTAAAATTATGGCATTCAAAAGCTAGAATAGCTGAAGTAAAAAGTAACCAACAAGGGTTGAACAGCACACACAAACTTAAAAATTTATCAGTAATAACTTGATTATAAATTACTTGAGATTATCCAACCTACTAAATTAAGGGTGAAGGGGAATAATATAGATGTGGCAGCAATCACATGTAATCTGAGCATTTGAAATCTGAGGTAGGAGGATCAGGAATTTGAGACTAGCATATAGCAAACTCTATCTTAAAAAAAAAACTAAAATCAATGGGTGGAAGAGAGAGGAAGGAGAAGGGAGAAATAAAGACACATACATACATACATACATACATACATACATACATACATACATACACACATACATACATAAAGGGTGGGGGGACAGAGTCTTGGATACCTGCAGGACCACCAAGCACAATAACATGTACATCATATATAATATGAGTCAGGAAGAAAAGAATCAGGCTTTTGAGAATGGCAAGAGAAAAATGACTCATCAAAGACAGGGCAAAGATTGCCATCTTCTCATAAGAAACAATGGCAGCCCAGAGACATATTGAAATGATGAAAGAAGAAATAAATGTGCACCAAGAATTATCTACCCAGCAAAACTATCACTCAAAAGTAAAGATACAAATCAAGATATTCACAAACACAAGTAGGTATCCTTTACTAACATACCTTCCCTACAATGTGAAAAGGTGCCCTCTAAGTTGAAATTAAAGAACAAAACAGTAACCTGAAGGGCCATGAGAAATGAAGAACATCTAGAATGAAAATAGGCAAACTAAAGCCCAAACAGAAGCAGTGAGGAGGACCCTAGAGTGACCAAAGCTTTGCTCCACTTCATCCCTGCTTTCAGTGCCCAAGCCCCTACCACCACCACACACACCAGCATAGAGGAAAGGTTGAGGGGATGCTGAATGAGATGAGCCAAGGTGAAGGGAAAACCCCAGAGAAGACCTGCAAGGTTGTCTGCTAAGCCTGTTTCCCAAAGCCCTTCCATAAACATTTCCCGAAAATGAAAAAAGAGAGTACTTTCCAATTAAATTGATGAAAGCACTGCTAGTGCCCTATGGCAAGATCACAAGAAGACAAAATGCTAACAAACTAACTCCCACAGCATATAAAGAGAAATATACATGATAGCCAAGAAAACAATGTAGTCCAGGAATGCAGAATTAACCTAGTGTCTGAAAATCAATCAGTGTAATGCAGTTTATCAATAGAAAGAAGGATCGAAACCACAAAATTACCTGAAAATATGCAGAAAAGGCATGTGACAAAGTCCAACAGCCTTTCCTGATTTGCAAAACCAAAACCAGAAATATTCAAAAAGTAGGAATAGAAACAAACCTCTTCAACATGACTGAAGTCACACGTGAAACATCCAAGGACAACTCCATGCTTGCTGAGAGGAAACTCAGTGTTTCCCTTTGAGATACAAAATCAATCAGCATGCCAATGTAGATGGGAGGATTCTTGCAAGGCCCCGCCCCTAGGTAAAGAGTTACAGGCAATCAATGGATACTGAGAAAAGAAAATCTGTCTGATCCAGAGATGTGCTCCCTGACAAATGATCCAAATCACAAGCTCCCAGATTTAAACATTTCTACATATGAGAAATAATAAAGGACTCAGAAGGTCCTCCGTGTGTGTGAGAGAGAAGAAGAATCAAGAAATAAGATGCCATAAAAAAAATAACAAAGGCATATCCATTCTTTCAACTTCTAAAATCCAACATTATCGTGAAATTTATAACAATTACAAACAATGAAAAAAATACAGGGACAAGAAATAAAAGAGGCCCAGATATACAGAAAGAATGGAGTGAACCTGTTACTACTTAAAGATAGCCTAAGATATTCACAAAAATAACTGCTACCACAGTGAATTAATTGCACAATGCCACAGGATACAAAGTCGGTACACAACAGCTATCGTGTCTTAAACTAGCGTGGAAATAAAAGCGAAAATTCATAAAACAATTCAATTTGCAATAGCATGAAAAAGGATGCAGACTTGGAGTAAAGTTAACAAATTGAAGGTAAATATGGGGCCAAGATTCCCCAGTGGCTCCTTCTCCCTGGACTCACTGTTTAGATCTTTATGCAAAAGGTTAAAACAATAAACTTCTAAAGGAAAACAGACTCATGACCTGAAGGTAAGCAAAGATTTCTTAAATGGGATTCAAAACAAAGCAACCATAAAAATGCTGATCAATAGTACGTTATTAAAAATGAATGACGGTTGGCCATCAAAAGGTAGCTGGCCAAAATGAAAAACACAAGCAGAAAGATTAGATATTCCAGGTGGCTATTATATCTTTTCTTTGTTATGATGACTAATTATTTTGTTTGTAACATGCTATAAGATTTGTGGAGTGTCAAATCAAAATATTATTGGTTTTGTATTTTTATAAATTGATGTCATTTTCTCAATTTTTTTTCTTAATTTAGTGACCTACCTCATTCGTAGAAATTCCCAGACCATCAAATTTCAGAGAAGATGCTGGTATTCAGAATTTGTTACTTTTCAAAAAAAATATCTGATCAACTGAAAATCGGAAGTGTATCAAGTTAATTGGGAAAGCAGACTTAGAAGATGTGAACAAATGCTTTACCACAGAGGAGACCCAAATGGCCACTGGGAAGGTGAGAAATCCCTCAGCCTCTTCAATTGCCAAAGAAACGGAAAAATAAAACTGCAGTGAGAGGCTCAGAAAAGCTAAATGAAAAAGACTAAAAAACGTTACATGTTGATGAAAATACAGTGTATCTAAAACCCCCATACACTGCTGACTGGAGCAAAAGTTGCCACAATCGCTTGTGGACAATGCTTGCCAGTATGTTCTAAAGCTAGACCCCTATCCACTGATTATTTTATAATCCAATGTAGCAAAAGAAGGGCATGCAGATGCCCAGTAAACCACCAGAGAAAAAAGATTAATAGCAAAAACCAAATAGCCATAGATCAGGTAATGGATAGATAAACTGCACTGTGTTCATAGGACAGAAAGATACCTGACAGGAAAGAACCCAGGAAGGACTCACAGCTAGGGCAAAAAAGGGAAAGCTCAAAGACATTACACTGCAAGTCAGAAGTCAGACATGGGAGAATGTGTACTGTGTGATTCTATTCACGTTAAGAAGGGGGAGAAAAGACAGTGGTTACCACCAGGCAAGAGCATGAAAGCTGACTACAAGATGAACACGATGGAACCTTCGGGATTGTCGTTACAGTCCCTACTCTGATCTGGGCGGTAGCTAACTAGCTGTGTACATGTGCAATAATAAAGAAGTGTTTGCCTCAGTCGCTTATGTGATTTACCAAACTGTGATCTTTAAAGGGCTAAAATTAAAACAGATTAAATAATATAAAGTTAATTTTTTAAGGAGCCAACACTGGAGGTTTTCTCTACTGTATCTCTGTTCCCTCCTGTCTTAAACATCTCACATTACATTTCTTTGTAGCAAGCAAGTATTCCCATTTTAATTTTTGAAAGGACCACAATTCTGATGGTGTAGAGCACAGGGAACAATCAACATACCGAGACCCCACTGTTCTCATTCAGTCTTTTCTTATCTTCAAAAAAAAGTAATATTAGTACTGTTAATTTACCTGTTTCTACAGTTTCACAATCCCAGCACCAATGTCCCACCACTGGAAGGAGGACAATTTCCCACTATTCATTAAGGTCCAGGGCCCTCAAGCTACCAGCCACTTAATGTTTAATTTTTATGTCCTTATAATCATCCCACAGATACAGTTTTGCTGTTTTATGTTTACTATAACAGCATAAATATTTTTTCATAGTCTTTAAAAGAGCCATTTTCCCTGGCTATAGAATAGTCTATTGTATGGCTGTCCTGTAACTTACTTAGCCCTGCACTGGACACTTAGGTTGTTTCTAATTTCTCGGTATGGGGTGTATGGGGCAATAGCATCCTTATATCGCTATGCATTTATCATTAGGCCATGCTGCTACAATGAATTCCTACAAGGGAAGTTACTGAATCGAATGCATGAGCACGCTAACAATTTTAAGTATGTTTTGCAACATGGTGATCATGCTGACATGATCACCAGCACCATAGGAAGATATCACTTTTATCGACTTTAACAATATTATCATAATTTTTCATCAGTTGTGGTAAATTTGAAATGAGTCAATGGGTTTTGTTACATTTTGTGACTCCTTGATTATTCCAATAGGTATCTATCCTATATCCAATAGGTTTGTTGTTGAAATGTTGGAATTTAACCCAAGACCAGGCACAGTACAGATGAGACAGAAATGTGTTTCTTCTGATGTCAGCGTCCTTCACACCTTTTTCTATTTTAAAATCGGGGTGCTGATGCTGTCTCACTCGTTTGGATGAGGCTTGGCAAATATTTTTAGCTTGTCATTGTGCAACAAATACCTTTCACTCCGTCATGATGTTCTTCTAGTTTCCCTTCTTAAAGTTTAATTTTTATAAAGTTGCAGCTAACTACCTCTTTAATATTTTTACCATTTGAAAATGGAGGAATTTTGCCTGAAAATATTAATCAATTTTTTGCTATTTTCTGAGATTTAAATACATTTAATTCTTTAATAGAATTACTAATGCTTATTTGTAATTTTCCCAGATAATGAATAAGTCCTGCCAACATCATTTAATTCTAAAAGGCTTCCTTTTCCCACAGATAGAATCCTCCATTGCCCTCCTTAGGGTGCATGTGCAGCAGCTCCCTGATTTAATTACTACGGGGCTATGTGTTCCAAATCTGTTAATGATGGCCTCCTTCATTATTTCCTATTTTTGGAGGATTTCTATTGGAAACAGATTCCCATTTCCAGTTTTATCTTCTAGTAATTTTGTAAAAATCCAATGAAAACCTAATTGAGATCTGGAGAAGGACTGAGCTACAACTAAAAATCGAGACTATACTTTTGAAAATGAGTTGAAAGGCTGTAGCAGGCAGGGCGAGTGGGACGGCTGCCAGCCCTGCCAGCCTGAGTTTGTCCTCTGACCTCCACATGCAAATGACAGAGCAGGCTTGTTACACACACACACACACACACACACACACACACACACACACACACACGACAGGCAGACAGACAGACAGACGCACAAAGGCTATAACAGGGACAACATACCAGGCACGTTCTGCTGCTGTAATAAAATACCACATCCAGGGCAACTTATAAAAGAAGACATTCCATTGTGCTTATGGATTTAGAGGACCCTTGTTGAGCAGAGCCATGGCGTCAGGAAAAGCTGATATCAGACGTCCTGATGCACGAGTTGGAGGGGGGCAAGAGAGCTGAACTGAAATGGTATTTTGAAATCTCAAAGTTCCCCAAACACTGTGACATGCCTCCTCCAACTAGACCGTAGCCCCTAATCCTTCCCAAACAGTTTTACTAATGGTGGCCAAATTCTTAAACATATGAGTTTATGGAGTCATTCGATTTCAAAACACCATTATCATAAATCTTTTCAATTATTTATCCTATTTCACCCAAAGAAATTCATTCAAGAGATGGTGAACATGGGTTTGAATGCAAGCTCAACTTTTAACTAACAATATGTATCAGTCAGTGTTGTTAAGTGAAAGTAGCCACAAACTCTTGGGGGAACACAAGGCTGAGGGTGCACTTCTCACATGTGAAGCTACATAGCTAGGACTACGTTCTCATCCTGGTTAGAGGTGGAGGAACATGAAACAGGCCCACTACTTCAGATTGGGACTCGGAACTTGGACACGCCTATTTGCCCACATGGCGTTGGTCAAAGCAAGTGCACGGCAGGGTCCGCTATCAAGGAGATATGGTAGTCAGCTTATCCATCTGTATGTGGAAGTAGAAATTAATATTTGCTGTATAAAGATTAGTCTTCTACACCCCATGACCTAGGGAAATTCCCACAAAGGTCAAGTCTCAGTTTCTTTTCCTTGAGAAACAGATTGTAACCCTGTATGAGAACTGAGTGACATAACATGAGAGGAAAGCTCAGCACTGTGTCTGATAAGCATGCCAACTGCTGTCGTTGGGTTTAATTATAGAGCAAACATTGTGATTGGCCTTTTGAATTCAAATGGAATAGTTTCAATGATTCCGTGTCAGACTTCACCTTGTTGCCTCTGATGTATTGTTTCAGTTGTTGGATGAAGCTAGTAGCCTAATCCATCAAGCAAATAAACAAATTCTAAGAGCCCTGCACTGAGTCAGTTTTGTACACCACCTGGAGAACTTGTCCACCAGGAAAGCAACAGTGGCCCTCTTCAGTTCCTGGAAATCCCTCTTCTACACCTTCCGGCAGCCACCATCTTCTGCACACGGTGGTTCCCATTTACCCACATTTATTTCCACATCTCTGCTTCTAAGAGCATCTTCTCTTGTCCTAACAAAAGTCCTGGGTTCTCTCCGGTGGTGGGGGGGGACTTTTGCAGAGGCTTAGGATAAGAAATGCCTTACCCCCAGCTGTCTGGGCCCCACTCTGATCTACTTGACCAGAGGGTTGCTCCACCCCCTCCATTTTTAAGGTCAAAGCAAAGAAAGCCTTCACTTTATCCCCTGAAATAAAGAAATAAATGAACCTCAGATGTTTGATGAAGCCCCTCAGAGGAAGTACCTGTCACTGGAGTTATCTCAGGGGTGAACCTAGCATTTACAAACAGGGGGAGCCGAGTGTTCTTTCTGTGGACAGTAAGCAAGGTCCAGCTTTTAGTGGCTACCACGGACCCCAAATTCCAGGTTCTAACGTTCAGTCCAAGGTTACTCTGGTTACAGAGTCAGGGACTGCCCGGCAAGTCCTCACAGCCCTTCATCGACCACCCTGACCCGAATCTCTGCTGCCCAGAAGAGACTAGTGGCTTCTTCGCTATTCACAGGCGATAGTAACGTATCTGTATGATTTCCTTTATTACTCTTCCAAAAGCTATCATGGAGAAAGTGTGTGCTGACTATGAGAAGCTGTGAAGCTGTAGGAGCTCTCCTGGGACTCAAGTGCCTCTCTGTTTACTAGCCCAGGTCCCCATTGGTGGCAAAGGCCTAAGAGAAGCCTCTGCCTAGGTACTTTGCTTTTCTTAGGAACACATTGATACTATCCTTGTCTCTATTTTATTTCTTATTAACATAAATGCATTTATTTTCTCTAATTGATTATCAGGGGTTTTGTTTTGTTTTCAAGTAAAAACAAAATGACCAGAGATCAAACTGTGATCAATTTCTGCACACAGGGTTGACTTTTCAAAGACACTTTGATCTCAATGAATCATGATTCTGGGTGGTGCTTCATCAACACATCATGACCTCTAGTGTGGTGTAGGTCAGAAAATAAAAAACTGTTACCCCTAGGAGCAGAGGTGGCCCCAGATTGGGTGAGAACAGACTGTACCTACTGTCATATAGAAAATAAATAAAATCTATAAATTCTATAAGATGCTTACCAAACCCACTCCTGGATTTCTGTAAAGAACAACAGCTCTGCTTTAAGAGCCTGAGGTGCCCTGTGAAGACAGTTTGTCTTGACTCAGAAAAGCCTACAAAATCATGCAAATCAAGATTTTCAAATCTTTGTGTTCACTTTAAAAAGCCCCCAGCCATCAAAGGTATGCATATCCAGAAAGCCACAAGTATAGGAGAGATGTTACTTTAAGGAAGTCATGTGTGCCATTCGGTGGAGTCAGAAGGTGTGTTCGTGCCAAACAGTGGGACTGGAAAACAGGGTCAGTGATCAAAAATGTGTACTGAATTTTTATTGCACATGCTTAAAACTATAACAAGTAACACTGAACCTCGGGGTTTAGATGCAGAGTCTATAGTCACTGAACACACCGAGGGGAAAAGAGAACCCAGCATTCTCTAAAGAACTTACAGAGCTCAGGGCTGGATTACCCCACACATGAGCTTCCCTGCCACACTTAGACAATCCTCACTGGAAAGCAACAAATTGTTCCACAGCCAGAAGAGGAGGGTGCACAGGAGGAAAAGGTGACCCAGAAGAAACTGAAGAAACAAAACTCATGGCACAGGAATAAATTTAGCTGAAAGTAAATGCAGATAAAAGAAAAAGGAAAAATGATGGCTCCTTCTCAGTCCCCATTGACTTAAAGGAACTTCCAGATTTTTGGCTCATCCAGGGACTCGCTTACTTATCAGAAAACCTGGCCCACCTGCCAACTTCCCCGTGGCATCCCCATGTATATACATTCTTCATGCCAGGCTGACATCCCAGAGGTGGCCTTGAGTCTCCACATGCCAGCAACCACCTAAGAAGAAACCTCATCCCCCCACCCACCCTGTGTCACGTGCTCTTCGGAAAAGCTTGCCTCGGGTCTCACAAATTTCCTGATGTGATAGGCCAGACAGAAATGGATTGTTTCCAAGGACCCAGAAAAACTAAACACAGGGTAGTAGGTGCTTCAAGTCAAAATGGGAATTTGTACAAAGCATTATAATCCATGAAGTATCCTCCTCCTCTACCCCATGATCAGAGAAGTACCCCCAAACCCACATCCTTGGTGTCCAGGCTCAACATCATTTGACATTTTCCTTACCTCTGACTATCTGAGGGCTACAGAATCTGAGAGAACCAGGAGATGTCCTTCCAAAGCCTGAAATCATTGTGTGTACTCAGAGACAGCTCTCTAAAGGGACTGGGACAGTTTACCATAAAGAACATATTTAATCAACTGGAACAACATAAATAAAGCATAATACACTGCGGCCTAGGAGAGGGGAAATACAGCTATGCAAACATCTGAATTAACAGGTTTGCCCTTCCTGCAGTGAGAACAGGAAGGGAACGTCACTGCTGCATCCATCACATTGCTAGGGAGGGGAAGCAGGCATCCCCAAATCTCAGAAGATGGCCTTCCAAATATTATGAAGAGCAGTAAGTTCAAGAAGGAACTAAACACTTGCTCTGCTGCAAGCTGGGATCGCCACGAGCCTCTTGATTTAGAGGGCTCTTCCAGCTCCAGCTCATAGGTTCCTTTATTTAAATTAGGAAAACACAGCCCTTTGAAGAAGGTCTATAAACCCCACACTGAGGCAGGGTGCCCCTGACTCTCTTCTCTACCTGTGCCAAATAGTCTTGCCATCAATCAGTGTCTTACAAAACCAACAATGGCAGAGCCCCATTCTCTATCTCCATATGTGAGTTTCTTAAAAGATCTTCGTGAGCTGCCACCTTGTCAGGGGACTTTTTTATTCTGAAATTGGGTCTCGTGTAGCCCAGAGTACTCTTCAGTTCATTATGTACCCAAGGCTGGCCTTGACTTCTGACCCTTCTCCCTCAGTCTCAGGTGCTGAGGGTTCAGGTGTACACATCCCAGCCAGATGGGCTCTTAAAGGGGTCCAGAGACATATGAAGGCCATGTGTAGAGCTTCCAGTATCCTAAGGACCAAGATGATGAATGGATGGTCACGGGGGCAGGAGGTTGTGAAATCTGTGCTCTTGGCTCACTGTGTCCTAGCCCAAGTGCTCTTCAACATTATCCAGAGAACATGCACCACATCTATGCATCTGTATAATGGGACCCGGATATGCATCAGTCACACCTATGTATCTGTATAATGAAACCTGGATGTGCTAAGAGGTTGGAAGTCCATCCCCGCAGTTCTACAAGAGATGATGGTATGTTATTCTACCAGGATTTCCATAGCAAAGTACCTCGGACTAGAGGCCAAAGCAGCAGAAGGGTGAAACCAGCTTTTTGGGCTGAAAGCGAGAGATCTGTCCAAGCAGCCAGATTCTCTGAGGAGCATGAAGGAGAGACTCTAGGCTTCTCTTCTTGGCTTGGAGATGCCACCTTCTATCTGCCTCACATCATCTCCTCTGTATACCTGCTTCAGTTTCCAAATGTCTCCTCACTAAGGTCACCAGTCAGACTGAAGAAGGATCTATCCCAATGACCTCACATTCACCTATAATCTGGTTACATGACGAGGTACCAGGGTTTGGACTCCAAAATACCCTTCAATGAGAAGCCCAATTCAATCAACCAGAGAGGTCAATGCACCAATGTCCTTACTTTTCTGCAGGGCTCAGAAAAAGACGTAGGGAGCCAGGCAGAGAACCCATCCATCAGTGCCCTATTCCAAGCCACCTTTATCTTCTGCCAAAACAACACAGTGCCCTCCTTGCTGGTCCTCAATCTTCCACAATTGTCACTTCCTTCGAGGTGCCACAGAGCAGCTGGAATGAACTTTTCAATCAGAACACAAATCTGATAATGGCAGAACCTACTTAAAAGCCTTGATGACTGCCCATTATGTTTGAGGAAGGCAGGAAACAAAACTGCATTGACCTCATTTCCCTCCAAATGCTGCCCAGTTCCTGGAACTTTCTCCCAACACAGGACTCACTTAGACCTGGTGACAATTCCATTTTTCTTACCAACTCACAGAGGTAAACCCTTCTTGCCCGTCCTTTCTAAGCCATGGTCCCTGTAGAGGGTCAAGTCTCTCTTTCTCCTCTTTTACACGTCAGCTCTGGGTAGTTTCTGACCAGCAAACAAACCTCTCTGGTCCTCCATCTGCCCATAAAACACATCCATATCTTACCTGAGGTCCTGGATTGAGGGGTATGTGAGGTAGTGGTGAGCAGAATGGAGAGAGTGGATCTGTCTCCTGTGGCCCTTGCAATGAACACTGGGTTTGGGATCCCACACCAGTGGCATCAGATCCTGCCTCTGATCCTTAAAAGAAGCAGGAACTCACTGGGAAATTCTCATAGTGAGTATACATTTCAATCATCAACATTGAAAATCACCCAGTAGAAAAGCCTTGTGGTATGCTCATGGGGAAATGCCTTGATCCAGTTCACTGATGTGAAAAAACCCATCGTGGGCAACACCATTCAATACTGAAGTGAAAAGACCCACCATCGGTAGCACCATTCCCTAGGCTAAGTCTCAGACTGTATAAAAAGTGAGCTAAGGACAAGCATTCACCACTCCTGCTCCTTGACTTTGACTGCAATGTAAACAGATGTCCCCAGGTTCTTTCTCTGTGATCTGTCTGCACTGCTGAACTACAATCAACTGTATGCCAAAAAAAAAAAAAAAACAAAAAAAAAAAAAAAAAAACCCTCCTTCCTAAGTGGTTCCTGTCGAGGGATTTTATCCTAGCAACAGAAAAGACAGGCAGGGCCTCTACTTTCTTCCTCCGGAGAAAGTATGAGAGAATGTGGAATCCACTTCAGAGTGAACACTCAAGAAATTATCATAAAATACCTTTTGGGTTCTAGCCATTGTGGCACCCAGGGAAAACAGTGGTCTCTTCCCTTCCTTCAAAAGAGCCTGAGAAGCCTCATGTGAAGGCTACTAGCCTCCACTTAAGCTATAGAACCAAGTGGACAGTGGACGTCAGTCTTGGCAGCCCCCTGCTTATGGTAGCCCATGAGTACAGCGAATGGCTAACTGGTCAGCAGGCTCCAGATTCTAGGCCATTCTCTGTGAGGCGTGTGCTAGCATCAGCCAACTGTGACCAAGGGGCCTGCTCCCCATCCCCTCAGCAGGTCTGACCAGCTTCCTCAAGCTCATGCTTTGAGCTGGACATGTAGCTACAAAGAAAACAAAGTTTAGCTTTGTTCTATTTTATGCCCTGAAATATGCAAGTGAAGGACACGAACCGCAGTCACTCCAGGGAAAAGCCCGTGTGAATTAGCCTTTGAAGAAGAATCTGGAACCAGCTGGAGGCCTGGATCCTAACTTCACAAGGGCTGCCTTGCCTCCCAGCTTTTGATGAAAGCCCAGAGGCTGCTAGGAAGCTTGGCCAAGAGCTTCATGCTGGCCTCCTTCAGATGGTGCCAAAGCTCTTCCAGGCTCTGCTTTCCTGCCCCAGGCTGTCTAGCAGCTTGGTGCCCCACTCCTGGATGCTCATTCTTGGAGGTTTTACCTACATGATATGTCCTCCCCTTTCTTGTTTCATGTTTTTATTTCCCTACCCTCACCACTCCTTTGATCTTTGTATTTCTTCCAGTCCTTCCTTCCCCCGATGACTTCCTGCGGTATGCAGGTGCTGTTGTCAACTGGAGGGTACACGGGTAATCGCAGAGACTGTCTCATGTTGTTGAAAAAACAATTAACAAACCATCCAATGAACATATGAGTTGGAACAAACTGAAGAAAGGTAGACTAGAGGTCAGAGAAGAGAAGGGTATTACTTTAAAAAAAAAAAAAAAAAACACAAGGATGTCCAGAGGAGACAAGGAGATAAGGAGGTGAGCCATGTAGCCATTCGCAAAAAGTATCGTCTATTTAGAGGGGGCAGCTAATGCAAGCAAAATACAAGCTTGCTTGACAAACTCGAGGGAAAAAGGATGGAAAACAGAGCTGTTGTGTGGGTGTATGAGACTTTTCTCAGAAGCCATAGGTTATAACATGAAAATCCCAATGCCAGGGGGAATACAGTTCTATGCTGTTGGTCAGGGAAGTTGAAAGTTCCCTCAAACACTGCAGGCTATTGACATTGCTCTTGGTTGTATACCAGAACTAGATGACAAGACCCTAATGCTAAAGAAAACACAATATCAGGTACAAAGCATAGAGAAGCAAATTTAGAACTGGACGGGAAGCTTCCTCTCTGCTGGCTACCTTTCACGGTGCTAGAAGGTGCTATTCAGGCTAATAGGAAAGTGGGCTTATCCAGGTATGGATCCTGCACCCTATAATAATTACCTGCCACACAAGATGTGCCCATTGGTACAATAGGGGCAAGATGGCTATGGGGCAACCAGCCAATGACTGGTTCTGAAGCCTATTTCCCTCTTAGAGAAGATCATGATTGGCACTGTATATCTGGCCAGAAGCCCATGTCTAGGGAGATCATAAGTTCTGAGGAAAACCCACCAGTCATGTTTTGCTAAGTAGACAAGTTGTCAAGCTGCCTTTTAAATATTTATGCTAATAACTCATAGATTAGTGCTAATTTCACCCCTGGTTAAAGAAGCTTCTATTTGCAGCACACGGTGATGAATGTGGCAACTCATAACGGGTCAAGGGGGTGAGAGCAAGAGACCGCTGAGTGTGCAACCCTAAACAGAACATTTGCATCACCCTTCCAAAGATCAGGGAATGTCTGAAAGAAGGCATAGGAAGAACAGAGGGGCTGGTGGATGGGGACAGTGAAGTGAATACAACATAGCTGTTGCCCTTAGGAACTCACAGCGGCTGTAGTCTACCTGCACAAACCTGCACAAGACGTTACTGTCAATAACCCATCACTAATAGAGAAGGATTCATGAAACCAACCCCTCCCTGAGGAAGTATGGGCAATTAAAGGTTGATGAGGGAGGGTAGTCAGAGTCCTCAGTGGTAGCTGCCAAAGCACAAGTAAATATCTTTTCACTCACGCTTAGGCAGACAACGCTAATAAAGCAGAGAAGTTCACACACAAAAAGGCGTGAAAGGAGGAGCTGGGTGGTGGTGGCGCACACCTTTAATCCCTGCACTTGGGAGATGAGGCAGGCGGATCTCCAGTTCGAGGCCAGCATGGTCTATAGAGAAAGTTCCAGGACAACCAGAGCTATACATAGAAATCCTGTCTCGAAAAACAAACAAAAAAACCAAAAGCTTTGGCAGAGTGTAAGGGTATTAAGAGAGGATAGTGAAATAAATATGATCAAAGTGTGTGTGTGTGTGTGTGTGTGTGTGTGTGTGTGTGTGTGTGTGTGTGAGTGAACTGAAAGAAAATTTTTTAAAAAATTTATTTTTTAATATTTTATTTAAAAAATTTATAAAAATTCTACTGTTGCTACTTCATAACTGTAATTTTGCTACTTTTTCAAATTGTAATGTAAATAGCTGATATGCAGGATATCTGACATGTGACCCCTGTGAAAGACCCCCATGTTAGACCCCCAAAGGGGTCTTGATCCACAGGCTGGGAACCACTGCTCTACTTGCTCCAGCAGGTAAAGGTTAATCCAACCCTCTGTGTACATAGTTGGGTAAGCATTCAGGATGAATGGGTTGTGCTACACTGGAGGACATGGCTGGGTGGTGTCCCACTGAAGAAGATGGCAAGCCTAGCCCAGTGACAGCATAATCAGGAACACGCTGAGACACTTCTGAGGCTTGGCGTCTACTTGTGCACAGTGAGGGCGATCTCCTGTCACCTGAATTTCTGAAACAGAGCAAAGAACGGGAAACACTGACTGTGCACTACACCTGGCTCATACCAGCCCCCTCCCCAGTGACACTTTCCCTGCTCTGCCAGTGTTCCTTAACATTTCTCCACTGTAGATGTCACTAGAAGGGGGACTTGTTTAGAGGTGGTCCAAAGACCTCCACAAGAGCACCCCACAGCAGAAACAGTGAAACTTAGGAATCTCCTAAATCAGGACCATAAGAACCACCATAAAAAAAGACAACCTGGCACTTTACGACTCCCTGGACACTTTAGAAACACCCATAGCATTTCCTCCTGGGGCCCTCAATTGTCAGTCCCATTAGCCAGTCTGGAGCCTGAGAACAACACAGATTTCCAGAGGCCAGGAGAAAATGTGCTGCTGAGACTTACAGAGGCATCTCAGAAGCGGAACAGACGAGCCAGAAGGGGGACAGGCGACCCAGAAGGGAGACAGACGACCCAGAAGGGGGACAGGCGACCCGGAAGGGGGACAGGCGACCCGGAAGGGGGACAGGCGACCCGGAAGGGGGACAGACGACCCGGAAGGGGGACAGATGACCCGGAAGGGGGACAGACGACCCAGAAGGGGGACAGGCGACCCAGAAGGGGGACAGGCGACCCAGAAGGGGGAAAGGTGACCCAGAAGGTGGACAGGCGACCCAGAAGGGGGACAGGTGACCCAGAAGGTGGACAGGCGACCCAGAAGGGGGACAGGCGACCCAGGCCATGTGTGCTTTAGCCATACCAGTCTTCAGCTTCCTGCGTTGGGTCTTACACACTGGCCATGGCCTGCAGACAGGTCTTCATTGTGGGGAGGGTTTATAGCTATTGGGACAACCTCTGTTGAGGCTTTACCACACATGCTCACATACGCTGTCATCCCAGGGCAAGGGGTAAGACCTAGATCAAACAGGAAAGGAGGGAGGAGAAAGAAGAAACTGGCTGTTATGCGAATCCTCGAGAGTCTGTTAAAGGGTCTCAAGAATTTATTTAGGTATAAAATGTGGCTAAACACTCACTGATACAGAATAGATCAGACACCTCAGTGATCCACCTGCTGTGTCCTGTGGTTCTGCCCAGGGGAGCTGGGGTCCAACCACCAGAGCAGAAAAAGTGAGAGAGGGTGTGACCCCACCCCCTCAGCTTTTAAGTGGCCATTTATACAGAAAAGACCATGCCCTAGGGCTTGCTGCCCCCAAAGGTCATCCCACAACAGCAGGCATATGATATACAACTGATGTAGGATTCCCCTTTGTATGCTATGAATATATTTTATTACCAATGGTTAATAAAGAAGCTGCTATGGCCTATGGCAGGGCAGAATATAGCTAGGTGGGAAAACTAAACTGAATGCAGAGAGAAAGAAGGCGGAGATGTGCTTTGTAGTCTGGAATGAGATACAATGAACAGGCAATTATAACATTTAACAGTAAATATAGGTGCATTTAAGTTACATGTATGACCACACACACACACAAAGAGTGAACAGAAAATGGGTGACATGGATGCTCTTGGTGGGCCAACCAATGGCATGCCATTGTGCAAAACACATATGCAACAGAGTCAGCAAGAGGAATTTAGAGACGAAAACATAAGTAAACCAGGCCGGGTATACTTCAGTGAAGATGGCAGAACTTGGTCACCTGACCTGGCTATCGGTTAAGATGGCAGTGAAGTCACCGAAGGAGACAGAGACCAGCCAGAACCTTACCTGGTAAGCCACAGCCTTGTGGTGATGCACAGATTAATAAAAATTGGTTAATTTAAGATGTAAGAGCTAGCTAGGAATATGCCTGAGCCATTGGCCAAAGCAGCTTCTTTATTAACCAATGGCAATAAAACTTATTCACAGCATACAGAGGGGAATCCCACATCAGCAACTTCAGCTGGTGACACTACACTGTGTATCCCCTGCACTGGACTCCAGCCCCCAAGTGCCTGCTCAACTCTACAGTAATTCTCAAGTCTACTGCATTACCTGTATCTCCACATGTAGGTCTAGTTGTGTTTTACAACTGTTCTATGAGATGGAGACAGTAAAAATGGTTGTACCATGTCAAGAAAAGAGAATCAAGGCTCAGAGGTGGGTATAAAGATGTGAACAGAATAGACCACCCTCAAGAGCCCCCAAAGCCACCCTGTGCTGGCCTAGAGTGAGACATCCAAGATAGGTCAACAGGAATGATGAGCATCCCAACCCTTTGAATGATCTTGGCCAGGCCAAGAGGGCTCCTCAGATATTCTGAAGCCAGCCCCAGCTTCTCCTCAAAGTCATGCATCATAGCTCAAGGAAGTCCCCTGCAAGTCTTGGTGGAGGGAAGAGGATTAAGACACCCCCCTAGTTTGCAGGTTTAGAAATTACTAAAGAAGGCTCCTTCCTGCCCTTCTTCACTAAACAGTATCATGTTGTTCTTCTTAGACTCCCAGCCTGTTCCAAGAATTTCCACCTCACTTCCTCCTCCTCTTCCATCTCCTTGAGACACAGATGTCAACCTGCCTCCTGCACTTACTGCTGTACTCTACACACTCCAGAGATACTAACTGAATTTGTCCCTCTTCACCTTCTCCATGGCCTTCCAGAAGCCTTACCACCTCTCCCTAAGCCACAAAGAGAAGTGCTTGCATTTTCTGGCTCCATCTCTTCCCCAATGAGTCCCCTTTTCCTTTAATACTATTGACTTTTTCATAAAGCTCCGATATACGTCCTTTAGTCCTGAGTCCCCAGCTCTTAGCTTCATAAAAGATTTTCTGTGGAAATATCATACCAAGTTCCAGACTCACAGAGTTCCAGGACCTATTTACCAGATAAGCTACCTGGAGTCAAATCAAAAGCAGATGGCAGAAGTCTTGGTGGGGGGAAAGCCCTTCTGACTTCTGAGTCCTCCCCTAGAAGGTACAGGAGGGAAGGATGGGCTGCATCCAGGATTCGCATCTTGAAAGAATGACAAGAGACTCATGCCATAGAATACAAATGGAAAGAGGACCTTGGCCTTGATAAAGTCCAGGTATAAGCCAGCAAGTGGGAAGAAATTTCAATGTCAGACAAATGGCTCATTGGTAAAGGTACGTGCTACTAACCCTGGTGATCCAAGTGTGATGCCCAGGATCCACACAGTGGGAGGAGAGAGTCAACTCCCACAAGTTGTCCTCTGACCTCCAGACACACTCCATTTCCTATGCCACACATGAACTAATTAATACACAATAAATAGACAGACAGATGATTGATAGATAGATGATAGATAGATAGATAGATAGATAGATAGATAGATAGATAGATAGATAGATAGATAGAGGAAGGAGAGAGAGAAAGAAGAAAGAAAGAGAGGGAGAAAACTTTAAAGAAAAAATTTAAAGAGAAATTTCAATGCCACACAGACCCTGGAAGTTCAAAATTCAAACATGGTACAGTGAGAATGAGAACCACAAGGGGCAAGGAAGCATTGTCCAGCCGCATTGGATCAGACTCCTGACAAAAACATACAGGCATATTCCTGGCCCCATCCTGGCTTCCAGGACTGAGCCATGGAGTATGGAAATCATGGGTGGGAGCCCAGCAAGGAATTTTCCAGATCTAGTGCTAGGTCTAATATAATTATTCTCAATTAGCACCCTCTAGGGTTTTAAGTATTAGGTGGTAGTTCATCATTTACACCAAGGTTTCTCAATCTAGCACTGACACTTCAGATTGGATACCTGAGGGGCTGACCTCTGTTTTATAGGATGGGTAACGCATCACTGGGCTCTACCCACTAAAATCCAGTGGCGTCCCATCTATTTCAGCTGTAGTAACTGAAAATGCTTTAGACATTGCCAGATGTTGCCCTGGAGATAGGTTTACCCCCAAGTGAGAGCCACTAACATATACTCACTGTAGTAACAGGCATGGCTACTTCAATTTGCAGGACAGGAAGCTGAGAACAGAGAATCAGAGGGGTTCTCATGTCTTGCCCAAGGCCACAAAACAAGCAGCAAATCTCATGTTTAAACTCAGGCTTAAACTCAGATTAAAAGTCTAGGGCACTTTCTAATACCTAACTCTAGCTACAGATGCAAGCACCAATATTAAGTTACTGCCTGCCTCAGTCTCTTACATTTGCAAGTCAAACAGAGGAAGATCTGAATCTGAACTATAAAATAGATGGAGCTATTATGCATCTAACTTGACAGTGGCCTTCAGAGGCAGGTGGTAGGGATTAGCACATGGTATATCAAGTTCGCTGGCTAGGGGAAGGCCTTCCCTTATAGGAACCACTGTTAGCAGAGAGTTAACATTTAGGGTCCTAGAACTGCAGCTCAGTCCTTGAGGAGCCCCTGGAATGCCACACACATATTCATACTCACCACCAAGTGAGGAAAACCTTGGCTCTGTGTCCACCATCATCTCCATAATGATCATCTTCATTCTACCAACCTCCTTCTTTCTTCCGAGTCCTTATCCAAAACTTGGAGGAGTCCTATGATCAGATGCAATGCGACTCAAACTCCCACATCTGTCTACCTCATTCCCAAGAAAAAGAAAAAGACTAGCTAGTGTTAGCAGCCTTCAACTGCCCACAAGGTCAAACTCATGGGGAGAAAGGAGCAAGGCCTGGTTTCCTAAAACAATCCCTGACAAAATTTAATTATGCAGTTTCATCTCTCAAAGCATTAATTTACTCCCCCAAAGAAGAAATACAATAATACCCACCTCACAGGGATGAGGTAGAAATAAAACAAGATGTTGGAGGCTAAGTGCCTGGCACAATGTCTATTGCGTTCAAGGTGCTCAATAAATCATTCATTTAATAAAATTCAGAACCGCTAAGCAGGACGAAGAGAAAAGTTTTGGATGCCTCCCAGGTGTTTTTAACTTACAGACACACTGAGTGGGTACATAAATGGATGCTAAGGACTCCGTAGTAGTAACTCTCCTAGATCTGAGGCAGCCCAAATTTAATGGAGGAAAGCCTGGAAGGTAATGGAGTTGTCTCTGACCAACCACCTTTGTCTTAAAGGCAGCTGCCTGCAGAAAGCAAGCCCAGAGCATTTCCAAATGAGATGCCGTGGGAGAGCCTTAGGTGGGCACCAAAGCAGTCCATCCAAGAGAAGAAATAATAGTAATAACACAGGCAGTTGTCAGAGACATTTACTGTGCATTCTGGTGGAGAACTAGCGTTAGCTGCAGAGACAGCCCTAGCAGGGGGGCCAGATGGGAAGAGCTTCAAATAACAACTGGATAAATACAGCAGCTTGCAGAAGCCTACAGTTGCTGCCAAATCCTGTCTGCAGCCTGGTCCCTTCTGCCAGCCATGCTGGGAGAGAGGAAAGGTCTCAGCAAGCATCAGCGAGCCAGTCAGGCCCACAGAGATGAGGAAGATAGAATGGCCTGTCATCTGAACCTCATCCCTGCTCCCTGGTTCGGCTCTGTCTGCACAAAATCTATGTCCAAAACACAATGCAGTTCATTTATTAAATGAGTGTATGTGTAACACTGTGTAAGTCCAAAGAATTGTTCTAGGCACTGAAGATACTGTAAAAGCCAACATGAAAAAGCTTCCTTCTCTTGGGAAGTTTCATTTGAGAAAAGAGAACCATCCACGGTGTGCATTTTGGTCAGGTCATTCCACGGAAGCCGGACACTGCCATTCCTCCCGTTTGGTACTTTTAAAGGAACATCCTGTCCACACATTTGCATCTCCTGCCCAGGGGTGCTGATGCCTGAGAACCTCATGTTCTCATGCGTGCCCATGTCCCAGTCCTGCCCCCATAAGGCTGCTGCAAAAGAAACCAGTATGGAGAAAGAGGGTACTGTGGGACTCCCAAATGCTGGGGAGGGCAGCGCCTGGGCACTCAGGTTTCAGAGTTGGCCCAGCAACCCATGCTGTCTCTTTAGGGGGCTTGAACTTCCTCTGACTGGGAGGGGCTTTACCTCCCTCATTCAGCCTCGCCTCCCTGTTCCCACTCTCACCCTGGTCCTCACTCATCTCCTGCCTTCTTGTCCTTCCACTCATCCTTTTTTCTGCCTAATCTGAGATGCCCATCTCTATCACTGACTTCACCACTGTCACACTTCAGACCCAAGAGTAAGTGCCATACCCCCAAGAGCTTTCCCAGACCAGATGTGTGCATCTGGACAGAGCCCTAAACAGCATGACCTCACACCTTCACATCTTCTGATTCTCTCACTGGCACCTGGACTTGTGACTCCCTGGTGTAAGAGGGTGATGGTCTGTTGAAGGTCTATTTCCCATGCACATTGAAAAAGGTCATAAAGGAAGGAAATATGTTGGGTTTATGTACCACAAAACCTCTGTGCTCATAACAGAGGCTGGCACAAAGCAAGAGCTTAAGAAATAACAGAAGATGCCAGGGACAATAAAATTAATGTCTGGCATTTCCCTGTACCCCCTCCCAGGTACTCATCCAGTTCTCACTCCTTCTCCAAAACTCAGTTTGAGTGGCATGTCTTCTCCTGACCCAATGGATTTGGGAGCACCCATTCTTCTGCACTCTCTATATCCCTCCCATTGTCAGGGTCAGAGGGAAAGGCAGTCATTGGCCAGCACACTCAATGCTGCCGGGCAGAGGTAGAGACACTTGACTTTGTTTTCCCCACCACTAGCACAACGCCTGGGACAGTTTCAGTTAGTATTACATGAATGAGAACTAAGGATGAATGGGCACTGAGCATGTGACGAGAGAGGTGCTTCTTTCAGCTCCTCACTCTGGATGTTTTGTAACTACTGGCAGAGGATCCATTATCAAAGTAATTATTTACAAGGACAAGTGACATTTTCATACTTTTCAGAAGTTAGTGCCCTCAGCTGGGACTACCTAGATCCCTGTGCTCAACAGGCCATAGAATGAGGTCAAGCAAGGAAAACATGATCTCTTCAAGGTCCCCATCTGCCCACAGGGGCAGCATGTCCCCAAGGGTTAAGAAGACTGGATTGTGGCTGTGAGCTTCAGATCCTAGGAAGAACTGAGCCAAAGCTGCCCTTCGTCCTCAGAATCCATGAGGGTAGGAATAGAACCCTATGATTCATGTATACATATAACATGGGAGATTGTTTCAATGTGGATCAAGGATTTGTTTGAGTCAGGTAGGGTGAGTCAGGGGGCAGAAGGGTAGGACGAAAATGTGAACCTTTCACCATGCTTTCTGAGGGAAGGAAACTGCAGGGTACAATAAGCCAGCGCAGCGCTGACCACTGTGATGGCTATTCGCGGTTACTAACTCAACTACCTATAGTCAAACGAAAACCCATGAAGCTGGGTACACCTCTGAGGGATTGTTTTGTTTTGTTTGGTTTTGTTTGTTGTTTGTATTAAGACAGGGTTTTTCTGTATAGACCCAGCTGTACCGGAACTCACAGAGATCCACCTGCCTCTGCTTCCTGAATACTGGGATTAAAGGTGTGCACCACCACCAGCTGGTCTATGAGAGATTTTTTGTTATTTTTATTTTTATTAAATAATTTGAAATGGAAAGAAGATGAGAGAAGACCCACCTTTGATCTGGGCCACACCTTCCGGCGGTAGCCAATATAAGGGACAAGGAAGAAGCTTTAGTTCTCTGTTCCTCCTTGCAATGCTATTCCTTCCCTGGCATTTGAACCTACGTCGTCAGGATTCCAGTGAACACTTATAACCAGCTGAGGCATCAGCCTCATGCACTGAACAACTACTAGATCCTTAGACCTTTGATTGGTAAACAGCCACTGTTAGACTAGCTGGACCATAGTCTGTAAGCCACTCTAATAAATCATATATATATATATATATATATATATATAGAGAGAGAGAGAGAGAGAGAGAGAGAGAGAGAGACATATATATGAACAGAACTAATAGGATGACTATATATTCATTCTATTTCTTAGTTATTTAATAATTCTATTTATTGATGAATATATATTCATTCTATTTATTAGTTCTATGCCTCCAGAGACCCCTGACTGACACGTTGTTATGGATATTACCAGTAGGCTCTGGACAGTCAGAGGTTGTTGAAGTTGTCTGGTACCCAGCCCCACGGTAAACAAGGTAAAGGAACAGTGTGTTGACCACTAACAATTCCATAAAAGAGACAGCTGTGGTGTGGGCTTCGGATTAGCTCCCACATGCAATGTCTGCTAATGGTCTCTTTCTTATCAGCAAGGCCCCAAGATAGTTAAGTGTTATAAAAACCAGAAAATAAAAACATGTAATACAGGGCTGGGGAAATAGCTCGTTCTGCAAAGTGTTAGCCAGGCAAGCATGACGTCCTGAGTTTGATCTCTAATGCCCATGTAAAATGCCAGGTGTGGAGAACAATTATAATCCCAGCACTGGGGGACAGAGATAGGCGAATGCCTTGAGGTTCACTGCCCAGCCAGCCAAGTCTGACCACTGAGCTCCCAGTCTTAATATGAAACCCTGTCTCACAAAATAATGTGACAGAACCTGATAAGGAATGATAGTTGAGGTTGGACCCTGCTGTGCATGTTTGTACAACACATATACAGCTGCACACACATGTATACATATCTACCCATGCACACGTAAATAATTAAAAGCATATAATATAGTGGTGATCTACAGGAAGAATATAGAAAACACTATTTCTTTCTTACTGGTAAGGCTTAAACCTTTCCTCATGCTCCCATCCATATGTGGAAATCCCAGCCCTCAGGGTGGTCGGGCATTTAAGAAGTAGTATAGTCACGAGAGTGAAAACATCATAATGAAATTAGTGTCCTTACAAAGCAAGCCCCAGGTCACTCCCTTGTCTCTTCACCCATGTGCGAACACAGCAAAAGGATGGCCATCTGTGAGTCATGGCCCTTCACTGGACATTGAAATCTGTCAGCCCTCTGATCAGAACTGTGAAAATACATTTCTGTTGTCTTTAAACTACCCAATCTAGGGTATTTGGTTATAATAGCTCAAACCTATGAAGATACTTTTGCAAATACTTCAGAAGCATATAAGCTTGTCAATCACATTGTCTTAAAAGGAACCATGCAATGACACTGAACCAAGTATCACTGGTTCTCAGTAGCTACTACTTCCTCTGCTCACCAAATATAGATTGATAGATAGATAGATAGATAGATAGATAGATAGATAGATAGATAGATAGATAGGGATCTATTTCATGCCTAAATGCAAAAAGAAAGAGCCCTTTAAAATTTTTGTAAGTCATTAAGTAAAATGAATTTTATTCTTCAATTTAACAAATACCTGTTATGCTCTAACATATGCCAGGGCTTATGTTAGGCTGAGAGAATAGCAGTGGCCATCACTTCTTAAAGTTTGGACCTTGAGTGTCACAAAAGTCAATGTGTTAAAGTTGTCCCCTACCCATGGCTTTACCAGAAGTGGAGGAACCTTTCTAAGAGGTGGTGCCTAGAAGAAGAATGCTTGGCCACTGGGACATGACCATGAAAGAGCAGATAGGACTCTGACCTCTCCTCTCTTTCTCTCTCTGCTTCCCAACTCCATGAGGTGAGCAGACTTCCTCTGCCACACACTCGCTGCAATGCTGGTACTGCAAGAGGCCCAAAGCAATGGCACCATGTGACCATGAACCACAGACTCTCAAACCATAACCCAATATAAGGCTTCATCTTACAAGCTGATGACCTCAGACATTCTGTCATAGTGACGGACGGCTAGCTAAAGCATCTGTCATCAGAGTCATTAAAAGGAGACAGCACATAGTGAAACGGGTAATCCAAAAAAAGTAACCAGGAGACATGCACTAGAAGAGAGATACAGAAAGACAAGTCGGGCTCTGGGGCTGGCTTTTCTGCCGAGGTAGTCTTTCGAAAATGAGAAAGTCAAAATCATGCTATGAATCAGATCGCTTGCAAAGGTCCCAGAGTTAGGATTAGTCAAGTGCTACAGGAAGAAGACAAAGCCCTCAGCAGGAAGAAGGTGAGCCCTTTGCAAGTTCTGGTTTTACTGAAAGTTTAATGAAAATCTCAAGTAGGAAATAATGGAGTCAAGTTTATTGTGACTGCTTTCTTGAATGATATGAACCCAGAAGAAGAAAAACAGAAAATCTTTGCCTTCAAGTTCTATATCCTGGTCCCAGAATGACACCCATAACTTTAAAAGTCACTTTCAGTTATTAAAAAGTACAAGCTCTCTATGTTGCCAGTTAATGCTTGCCTCCTTGGTCAACATGGCATGAGTAATCCTTGTTCTGTGGGTGAAAGCTTGATTTTCTAACATGATTTGTCTGCTTCTTCAGAAACTCTGTTCCCCCTATGACCCACTGGAGCTAGAGGCAAGTGTAGCAAGATTTCAGGAATCATTTGATTGCTCTCAGTGAGGGGAGATGCTCCAATAACCCTCTGTCTAACCCT
>PVIU01007233.1:64637-93784 GCA_004026605.1 Ondatra zibethicus | reverse complement strand
TTGAGGTCTTTAATCCATTTGGACTTGAGTTTTGTGCAGGGTGACAGATAAGGGTCTAATTTCATTCTCCTACACGTTGACATCCAGTTATGCCAGCACCATTTGTTGAAGATGCTTTCATTCTTCCATTGTATAATTTTAGCCCCTTTGTCAAATATGAGGTGTTCATATGTTTGTGGATTAATATCCGGATCTTCAGAGCTACGGTAATGAAAACAGCTTGGTATTGGCATAAAAACAGAGATGTTGACCAATGGTATCGAGATATTTCTTGCCTTGCTCTCCCTCTCTGACCTTCCCCCAAGTCGATCTTCCCGACCCCTCATGTTCTCCTCCCCACTCCCCTTCTCCCTTTCTCACTCCCCTCCCATTCCCCCCTCCATGTTCCCAATTTTCTCAGGACAGCTTGTCTATTTCCTCTTTCTGGGGGAATCCATGTATGTCTCTCTTAGGGTCCTCCTTGTTTGCTGGCTCCTCTGGGGTTGTGGACTGTAGGTTGGTTATTCTTTGCTTTTTGTTTAATATCCACTTAGGAGTGAGTACATACTGTGTTTGTCTATATGGATCTGGGTTACCTCACTCAGGTTGTTTTTTCTAGTTCCATCCATGTGCCTGCGAGTTTCAAGATGTCATTGTTTTTTGGTTTTTGTTTTGTTTTGTTTTTTTTACTGCTAAGTAGTATTCCATTGTGTAAATGTATCACATTTTCTTTATCCATTCTTCAGTTGAGGGGCATCTAGGTTATTTTCAGGTTCTGGCTATTAGGAATAATGCTGCTATGAACACAGTTCAGCAAATGTACTTGTGGTATGAGTGAGCATCCTTTGGGGTTATGCCCAAGAGTGGTGTTGCTGAGTCTTGAGGTAGATTGATTCCCAATTTTCTGAAAAGCCACCATACTGATTTCCAAAGTGGCTATACAAGGCCTTGGCTCCACATCAAGTGATATGACAGACTTTGTTGACTCCACATGGGAGACCTCACCCTCTCTGAGAAGTGGTTGGGAGTGGGGTGGGAGAAGGTGGGGGGAGCAGGAGGAAAGAAGGGATAGGGAACTGGGATTGGTATGTAAAATAAAAAAAAGATTGTTTTAAAAAATAAAACAAAGGAAGCTAAAAATCAGAGAGAGATGCATACATGTGAGGGATTCTGCAAGATAAGAATATTAAAGCATGGCTGTGGACATGAGATGATCTAGGGGAGGGGAGTGTCACCTTGTCACAGATGACACTATAAGCTCCTGGACGAACTGAGAGAAGACAGGGCCCATCATTCATGCAGAGAAGTGAAGACATTGGCAAGCACCAACACTGGAAAAAAAAATGCATGTCCGTAGCGCACTCAGACCCCAGGTTCAATCTTCAGCACCAAAAATAAAATAAAATAAGATAAGATGGAAAACATAAAAGTAGTACATATATATATATATATAGCCTTGAAGTTTGATATTGAGAAATAAGATAATATAAAATGTGCTGATAAAGGCCAAGACTGAGCCCAGGTCTGTCAGCCAGGATGAGATGACCACTGGCAAGCGCTCATCCTCCCTCAGGCTGCGTCCCTTGTTGAGCAGGCTGTCTGGGGAGCCTGAAGAACCCTCACTTTCCTGCCGCTTTTTCAGACTGACGAGAGGCACGCTACCTGGCCTTCCTTCTCATGTAACAGAGCCACTACCCTGATTTGCTTTTTTTAAGGACAGAAAGAAAACAGCTTTCATTTAGTTTATAAAAGCGGCGAGCAAATTCTCCCCCGAATGTGGGGAGAGGATTTGCCTCACTTGGTTCTTTCTCTTAGCTCCTTCATGACTAAAATGTGAACTATCTGCCAGTTCGGAGCTTTAAACATTGTATGGAGGAGTGTGGCTCACATCAGTCACGCCAGTTGTCCCAGACAACCCACAGTTGTCTAACTTAGGTACCAGTTGCTGCAGAGGCACACACATCCCAAGGCCAGTTCCCGCCCCTCTCTAGCTCACCTACTATATCCCAGTTCTCTACTATTAAAGATCTTCCCAGTCTTTGCTGACAAAGCTTTCCTACCCATTCCCCCTTCCCTGTGTGCCTCACCACCGTGCTTTTTCTTTTTCCTTCTGCTTATCACCTATATGGTTTCCAATCTCTAGCTAAAAGGAAATATTAGGCCCTAGGTCATTTACCAAATGCATTTTTTTTCACACAATTGTTTCTGTGACAGGCATTAAAAAATTGTAAATTTAGTTGCTGAAAATTTTATCTAAGTATGGCTTTCCTTCAGCCAAGCAGTTTCAGGAACAGATTTATTATTCTGAGTTACAGCCAACCCTCACCCTCAGGATCCCAGCTTATCCTCGGTTCCCTTCCATTTCTCATTTTGCGAAGTCAGGTTCCACCCACTCCTCATCGTTGTCCCCAACAATCCTGTCAAAAAATCAATTTGCAGCTTCCTCTGCTATTAAAGCGGCGCATGCAGCAGTTCTTTCCTTTTACGGAAGAGAGCCCGGGGTGGAAGTCAGCGCTCCTCAGCTGATCCCTAACATAGGCATGACTGGGTTTCTAATGCAGCTACTGCACCAATTTAGATAATTACCAGACACTACTACAATTCAGTCAAACCTCCTTAAAATGGAAATTTTCATTATTATTCCAGAACACTCACTGAACAATACATCACTGTATCTTCTGGAAGCTCCAGCATAGGTCTGATAAGTGTGACTGAAGCCATGCCCACTAAGTGTTCAGGACTAGAAATGAACGAGAGAATTGCTCCTAATTCAGCAGCGCTGGGTCCTAGCAATAACTCACAGAAAGGCTGAGCTTTTCTTCTCCTGTGAACATGTGCTGCTAAAGCTAGGGCCACAAGCAATATGAAGAACCATGATACCAAAAGGGAAGCAACGGCTGCAGGTCCCATGCAGCCATCACCCTGTCCTGAAGACTCACTCACTGACCTTTGGAGCTGTTTCCAGTGTGTGTGTCTCTCTCTCTCTGTGTGTGTGTGTGTGTGTGTGTGTGTGTGTGTGTGTGTGTGTGTGTTCAGTTAAACATATGTATTTAATTATTTGAGAATTTCATACAATGTACTTGACCATATTCACCCACCATTCTTCCCCTAAATCCTCCCAGATCCCCCTTGTCCTGGATAGTTTTATGTCAACTTGACATATGCTAAAGTCAACTGAAAGGAGGGAGTCTCTCGATTAAGAGAATGTCTTCATAAAATCAGGCAAGCCTGTAGGGAATTTTCTTAATTAGTGGTTGATGGGGGAGAGCCCAGTCCATTGTGGATGACGTTATCCCTGGAGAGGTGGTCCTGGGTTCTGTAAGAAAGCAGTCTGAGCAAGCCACGTTGAGCAAGCCAATAAGTAGCACCCCTCAATGGCTTCTGCATCAGCTCTTTCCTCCAGGTCCCTGCCCTGCTGGAGTTCCTGCCCTGACCTCCTTTGATGATAAACTGTGATATGGAAGTCTAAGCAAAATAAACCCTTTCCTCCCCAAGTTTCTTTGGTCATGGTGTTTCATCACAGCAATAGTACCCTAAAACACACCCCCACCTCACTCCCCACCCAACTTCCTGTCCTGTTTTTTCCTTTATAACCCATCCATTCCAATCTTTGCTGCCCTTTCACTTCTGGGTGTGGGACTGTCCATCAGAGTAGGACTGACCTACCTGCAGCAACACCCTTAAAGACAACCGACTCTCCATCCCCTGGAAACCACCACCTGCCCATAGCTCCTTAGTAAGTAGTGGAGGCTCATGAACACCTTCCTCCTCCATGCTTGAATGTCAACAGGCTTGATCTTGTTCAGTTCTTGTACAAGCAACAACAGCTGTGAGTTCATGACTCTAGCAGTCCTGAGTATCCAGAAGACATTGCTTTCTACTGGTCCCTCCCTAACCTCTAGATCTCACAATCTTTTTGCCCCCTTCTGTAACAGTCCTAGAACCTTGGGAAGGGGGTGAGCTACAGATGTCCCATTTGTGGCTGAACACTCCACTGACACTTGTTCTTGGCACACTAACATGTGGTGAGTTTCTATATTAATCACTGTCCACAGAATCAATAAACCTTTCTGGTCAGATCTCAGCACTGCACTAACCTACAGGTATAGAGATTTGAATATATGTTTTGTTTTGTTTTGTATTTCAAGACAGGGTTTCTCTGTGTAACACTCCTGGTTGTCCTGGAACATTTCTAGCCTCATTCTAACTGGACCTGCTCCTTAGTCTTTTATGACAGTGACCTTACAGCAATGGTTCTCAACTTTCCTAACACTGCGACCCTTTAACACAGTTCTTCATGTCGTGGTGATCCTCAACCATAAGATTATTTCCGTTGCTACTTCATAACTGTAATTTTGCTACTGTTATGAATTGTAATGTAAATATCTAATATGTAGGACATCTGATATGTGACCCTAATAAAAGGGTCACTCGACTCCCACAGGGGTTGCCACCCACAGGTTGAAAATCACTGCCATAGACAGATGCTTTTATAGAATGGATGTCAGTCAGTGGAGGTTGTCTGATGCTTTATGATTTGGCAAAACAGGTACATCCCATCCGAAGGTACCCCATTGTTGAGCTGCCCTTCACTGGGAATATCACATTAATTGCTGTATTGAGGTGTTTTCTTCCAGGTTCTCTGCTATAATGTCACTGTTTTTTCCTTCATATTTCATATGAATTTAGTGAGGAACTACTTTAGCACTGTGTAAATACCTTATTACTGCTCAACTTTCACACACAAATGTTGGCATTTCCTGATGGTTCCTGCCTGATTAGTGAGATCATGGTTGCTGTTCTGATTTCATTAATGTTGCTGCAATAAGATACCCTGACAGAAAGAAACTTAGGTGAGAAAGGGGATTTTTTTTTCTCACAATTTGATGTAATCATCCATTAGGAACAAGTCACAGAGGCAGGAACTTGAGGCCAGTGGTAATCCCACATCCACAGTCAAGAAGAGAGAGAAATAGATAAACCCATGCTCACTTGCTTCATTCCTCGTGCTCATCTCGATTTCTTATAGTTATACTCATATATAGTTCATGACCTTCTGCCTACAGAATGGTGGGTTGGGTCTTCCCACATTGGTTGACTTAATCAAGAACCACACATATGTGTTGACAAGCTAACCCGATACAGACAATTCCACATGAGACTGTCTTTTCAGATGATTCTATGTTCTGTCAGGTTGACTATTAAAGCTAAATTCACAGTTTCCAAGTGGTCTTTTCTGTTGGGATTACCCAGCTTTCTACTGTAATGATCCTGTTTATATATCAGCATAATGCTTTCAAACCATTATATATGATATATGCATTATATGGATGCATAATAGATCAGTTATTTCTCATCAATTATATATGACATATGCATTATATGGATGCATAATAGATCAGTTATTTCTCATCAATTATATGATATATGCATTATATGGATGCATAATAGATCAGTTATTTCTCACCACTATTTGGATGCTCAGATGGAAGTAGAGTTATCACAAACTGCTGATTCATTGGAAATCCATACTTCTGGCTTTTCTACCAGCAATCTGGTAAAAGCACAAAAATTATTCCCTGCGCCAGAGTAACTGAGCAAACCCTAAACTAGGATTGTCCTCCCTTGGTTCTAGATCCTGGGCCAGGTGAGTTTGACAGGTTCATATTGCCTAAACTGCATTGAGGCCATTCTTCCTAACTTGGGGTTAATCTCACCAAAAGAGCTGCCTGCTTATGCTTCCCCTGCCGACAGATTACAGGAGGAGGCACTGTTACTGGACTCTCAGAGACACACTCCTAATTTATTTTAATAAAGTACAGTAAGATATTAAGTTGGTCTACTTAAGTTCTGTTGGAGTTTTAACTATTAGTACTCCATTTTCATAGACAACAGCTAGTGTATATGTGTGTGTGTCTGTGTGTGTGTACATATGTGTGTGTACATATGTGTCTGTGTGTGTGTGTGTGTGTGTGTGTATGTGTGTGTGTGTGTGTGTGTGGCCTTCAAAGTAGGGAACAAATTTCAATAGCTGATCTAGGCACTAACCAGCTTTCCTTTTTCTAATCAGACTCTCATTAGACATGTTAGACTCTTATTAGATCCCATATCACTTCTGGCCTCCAATAATTACAGGGACAGAAGTGTGACTATGAAATAAGAGTAGTTGTCTGATGGGAGATGTTTATGCGCTAACAGGAGAGGACTGGCACACACAGGAGTTAGATACTTGTTTCTGAGCAGGCAACTGGGAAAGAGCTAAGAGAAAGGAAAAGCTTGGGAAACACCATAGAAGGATAGAGAAAGTCAAAAAGGTCTGACCAGAAACACACGTGCGAAAGCTTGAAAGGAAGAAAACACCACCAGGCTTATTTTTAAACGACTGGAGGCAGCTGCTACATGTTTCTGTAATCTTCGCAATTGAAAGTCAATTTGAAGTGATTGCTTCACATTTCAGACAAACAGAGAGGAGAAGAGGGAAGATTGAACTGAGAATGTTTTAAGTCTGCTAGAGAGAGGGCAAAGGGATAAAGGAAGAGAGGGGGGAAGAGAGAAAGAAGAATTAAGGTACAATTATGACAAATAAACCCCAAACTGTCCAGATTTCTTCTTGTCATATAAGTTGTGTATAGAAATGGTTTATTATTGGCATTTTCTTATTACATTTTTGCTTACTTAGTGTGTTTGCATGTATACACATACATGTGCATCCCAGGGCATATGTGGAGAGGTCAGAAAACAACTTGCAGGAATTATTTTTCTCTTTCCACTACATGCCTACTGGAGATCAAACTCAGGATATCAGGCTTGGTGACAAGCACTTTTAGCCACTGACATAGCTATTGTTTTTGTTGTGGTAGTGGTTTGGTTTGGAAGGTGTTTTTGTTTCATTTTGTTTTGTTTTGTTTTTGTGTATGGTGGGGGGTGGTTGGTTGTTGTTTGGTTGGTTGGTTGGTTGGTTTTTTGCTTAAATAGACAGGTTGAGGGAAATGAGGACCTGAACTAATGTGGTTTCCAGGAGGACATGTCATAATACAAATGTTGTTTACAAATTTTGTATCAGTAACCTCTTCAAAACTAATGCCTTCTGCAAAACACAAATGAATGTGATTACAGCTAAATATGTCCTTTAATACATATAAAATGTCAAACGTTTTTAAAATACATGGAAAATTTTATAATGAGACAATGTTTGTTCCCAAAGAGACAGGAATTATACCTTTATGATGTTATTGACCAGGATGTTAATATTGACTTCCTCGTGGCCTGCACTGAAAGACAGCACCGTCAATGTTGAAATTGTAGCTTGCAGGAAATATAACTGACCCATCGGTTTCCACACACAATTTAGAATTAAGGTTGCTCTCATAAGTCAATGTTGTCATTCATCTGGTAGAGTAGAAAGAGCCAAAAGGAGAAAACAGAAAAACTCAAGTTCCGTGAGTGTAGGACTACTTGGTTTTCCTCTTTTAGAAATGGAAGGATGTGCAGCTGTTACTAGGAAAATCAGAGTTTCCTTTGTCAACTTATGGATCTTGTTAACAAGAGCATTTAACATCAGAAGCAGCAAGCAGGAAGCTCGGGGACTGTCAGCGTTGGAGAAAAAAGAGGGTGTGAAGGAGGAAGAAGAGAAGGGAGGAGGAGAAGGAGCCAGGCAAGCCAGCAGCTTCACAGTGGCCATGGACACGGAGATGAAGAAAGGAGAAAGGCATGTGTTTTGCAATAGAGGTTACTGAGCTGACTCATGGCCAAAAGGGTAAGGGAGCTTCAGAGAACAAGCAAGAAATCCCAGAGTGTCAGGGACAGAATGCATGCAAGACAGAAAAAAATGTGCTTAGTGTCTTGGGAAAAGACATAGAGAGAAAGAAAAGGGGAAAAATGAGGAGCGGTTAGCTCAGCAGTCAATACTGCGCTGGGGGAGGGACCGCTGGGAAGGGCACCTGCACTAAATCAGCAGAGGAAACTGGTCTGGCGGTCTAGGAGCAGGGACCCTCCTAGTGAGAACAACTCCTGTCTTCAACCAGAAGCTGGAAACGCCCTTGGTTCTGTCCTGATGTTCCAGAGAAACAGAAGGGAACTCTGGTTTCCTTTTATTGGCCTTCTCTAGCACGTAGGAGAGTGTACTGTTATCATTTTATAACACGATAATTTCCCCATATCTTGTCAATAAAGAAAGTTAATTAGAATGCTATCATTCATTAAACATAAGCTACTCAAACATGTTCAATATTGCTTTGTTCTACTAAATGGTAAGAGAACAGGCATGTTGAACTGTCATTTTATAGCATAATCCTCTGGAGTCGGCTATGGAGTGAATCTTGAGCTTTTAATAATATTGCCCAAGAAGACAAGTAGTATACAATTTATTTTAATGAATAAATTTTAAAAATTTATAAAACTCAAAATTTTTAATGAATTTAGGATAAAAAATTATGGTCATTCATTAAAAATATCCCTAGTGGATAGGATAACGTGAAATTAATTACCCTAAAATTGATACTAGTAAGCTAGTGTAAAATACATAGGCTAAACTGAGTGTGGTGAGCAGGCATTGACTCTCAGCATCCAGGAGGCAAAAACAAGCAGATCTCTGTTCGAGGCCAACATTTGTGTATGTTTGAGTGCACATTCATTTTTGAGCACCCAGGTACATGATGGAGTGTGCACATGTATGCATGCCTGTGCATGTGCATGTACAGGGGTGTGGCTGTGTGTACAGAGTCCGCAGGTGCCATTCTTCAGGAGCTGTCCACCTTGAATATTTTTAGCCAAGGTCTCTCCCAGGGACCTGAGGCTGGCTGGTCAGATTAGACTTGCAGGCATCTGCCCCAGGGATCTGCCTGCTCAGTACTGGCATTACAGGGACATGCCCCCCACACCTAACTTTTAACATGGAGGCTAGAAATCAAAGCTTAAGTCCTCAAGCTTGTGCAGCAAGCACTTTACTGAACCATCTCCCCAGCCCAGCTCGCCATGTTTTGTGAAGTTCACCATAAACAAGAGACTCTTCTCATAGGGTGAAGAACCAGCCAGCAGAGCTGCAACCCACCAAGCCCAGAAATAGGTGCTGGTGCCCTCAAAGAATGAAATGTTTGCAATTAAGCCTGATAAATTAGAGGGAAGTTGTGCAAAAGCGATCACACCGTAGATGAGCTAAAGTCTGTCAAGTATTCTTAGTTCATTATAACATATGCTGGAAAACCAGCTCTGAAGCCTTTCACTTGTAATTTCTCCAGGATCTCCTAAACTTCCCATTCCTCACTTCTTTGACAGTTTAAGTTTGGTGTCTGAGTTCGTGGTGCCTCAACTAAGCTATGAAATGGAAAAGGGATCAAAAGCCAAGTTCAGTCATAGCCTGCCACAACCAGGCTTTTTGGAATGTTCTTATAATAGTCCTGAACTAGACCAATGACCTAGACTTTCAGCTTTCTCCAAAGTCTGAGTTCCTAACTTGTTCTGCTCATTCATTCTGTAAGAACAGAATGAGAGAGGGGGCGGATTAGTCAGAAGCTCCTGAAGAGCAGCCTGCCCTGGAGAGCAGGGAGGCCACAGAAAGAAAGAGTCTAGGTGGCTGGCTGCCAGCACAGTACAGGACATAGCCTCTGGCTGTGACTTCTACCGTTTACCAGCCCTGATATTCAGGCTATATTGGTATATAGGAATTCCAATAAGGTAGCATAGGCTGAACACTTTAAGCTAAATAAATAGCAGTAGTGTGATTAATTTCAGCTATTTAAAGCTGAATTAATGAGTTAAACATAATGTGGGGAGAATCCAAGCCATCTAAAACCCTAAGGTGTAGCTGCTCAAAGAGTACTGATTTAAATTCCTCCTCATTCAATTAGGAGAGGAACTGCGTCTGTTTTCTCTCTAGCACATTTCATCATGCAATTAACAAATTCATTAATTTGCAGAGCAATGATCTAATGACAAAATATGTCAGGGGAACACTATGGTATTAAGGACCCAGTGGTAGATCTGACTCTGATGTTTAAGCAAGCTAACTCCATCTTTACTTAGATTTGTCTGCTATCTGGAATTAATAACATTACCGATTATACTAGAGAACAGCTATGAAAAGAATCAAAATGCAAGGACGCCTACTACAGGAGAATTGGACACTAAGGCACTCAAATTATAGTGTATCCTACTTCCTTTCTATAAAGATATTGTAAAGCAAAATAGGTATAATGATAATACCTACCTTTCACAGAGTTGCTTTGAGAACTTGGAAGAAAAAAAATATATGTAACCCTCCTGCATAGTGACTGACAAGAAATAGAAGACCAATAAATTATAGCTATTATTTTTTATCCTTATTCTTCCCAAGAGACTTTTAAAATTAATTTCTGCCTCCTGTGAAAGGACTCCAACAGCTGTGCAAACAATGCACAAGTTCCTTGAAATTAATAGAAAATATTCATGTCTCAACTTTCAGGAGTCCATTGTGTTCTTGTTTGCCAGACGAGAACACCATGTGCAGCAGAAATGAGTTAGTCCGGCCCAGCCTTCCCTAGGATGTTATAAAGTTTGGCAGAATGCTAATTAGGAGTACTCATTGCGCTTTAAGACTCACAGAGATGCACTTCATCAGAACTGCATGATGAAATAGATGTCTATTTTTATTGCATACCTTTAGCTGGCAATAAAATACTTGCAGAAAAAGCACAAATATTTCAAATATTTCCTTGCATGCTTATTATTTATTCAGTTAACATGTCAACAAAAGTTTAAATTGTCTTTTCTTGAAGTTCTCCAGCTTTGATATGTGTATGAACTACAACACTATGCTTATCTGTTACGCTCTTGTCATTATTAATGGAACTGTTTTATCTCGTGCCACCTGTATGAAAGACAAAAGCAGGTCTTATGATGTCTATTCTACAGGTTGAAACACTGAGATATTGTGAGCTGAAGTTACAGCGACATCTGTGGGGTGAGCAATTAAGATGGAGCTACAGTCCAAGTTTCTGGGGCGGTTGTCTTACTCCATGCTGTAATACCCAAGGCTCCAGAAAATAAAAGCCTCTCCCATTCTTCAAAATGACCCCAAGTAATATATATTCAGCAAACAGAAGAACAAATTATTCTAGGACATTTACTCCTTCTTGCATTGATAACATATAAGATAAAAAGAACTTGACCTCTCAGATGAGACGCTTCTAAAGTTGCTAAAAGGAAAGGACTCAGATTCCATATAAGTGTGAAGCCAATAGAAAGAACTTTGAGTAAGAAGTCTGGAAACCTAGGTTTTAGATAATTCTGTTTCTCGTGAAAGTTTAAATAAGTTCCTCATCTCTGTAAAGTTTCTGTTTTATCGCCTACAAAACAAGGGAGTTGAACTGAATGTACTGGACAGTGTTAAAATAACCAAACGAGAAAGTCAGTACTTGAGTTTATGGAGTTTTCCCCTTCACCAGCTTATACTAGCAGATACCAGAGAGTCAAAACTAAGATAGTTTACAATAGCATTCTATAGAATAATAATATATGATATATCTGCTATCCTTATTAATAAGCTATAGAAAAGTAAATTGTCACATCTATAAGCATCTTAAAAATTTATTAAGGTCAGAGTTGGAGAAGTCTAGGGCTGTTGGGTATAGCTCAGTAAGATAACAGATTTAACATGTGCTGAGTTCAATTTCCAGTACACACATCCACTTACGCAGCTAACCAAAATGTCCTTGTCATTGCCATTTTCTAAGTTTAAAAAATAAATGTCCCCTTCTGTGTTTAATCCATCTGGTGGGTCCTAGAAATAAGAGACACAGTCAAAGTGACATCACCCTTGCCCGGAAGAAGCTTAGGTGCACAGAAAGAACCAGCCAGTCTGACCACCGCCCACAGCAGGAGGATCTTGGAGACAAGTGGAGAGTGTGTCTCCTCATTTTTCACACAGTCTTCAAGACAGGTGTTTGCTTGTTTGTCTGTCTGTCTGCTTCTTTGTTTTAAGGACTTCATTTCCCGTGAGCATATTTCCAGAAATCTACTTAAACCTGTTTGTATCCAGTGCATGATCCAGAAATAGCCTGATTTTCCCCTAGTATATATGCCATTTACCTGCCTGCACCTACCCTGGGCTTGAGCCACTTCCTGACATGATAAGTCCTTCACAGCTATGTTTCTCTGTCTGCATCACTCAGATACAAATAAAAATAAAAATCCTTTTTAAAAAGGTCAGCTTTATAGAGCTTGGTAAATATAAGTTTATGGTAAATTCTGATAAATTTCTTTCAAAGCCATTACTCATCATAAGAGAACTAAATTACCATATTCTACAGATCATTGAGAAAGACTATTAACTGAATGATAGTACATCATTAATGTTACCCAAGAGAAATAAAAGAGATTTCAGATGATAGGAAAATAACCATTTATCTTTTGTTAAGAATTCAAAACAATTCAGTCATTTTGCCATCACATATCATTGCACCCAACATAAGGTTCCAGGTCCAGAATGACAGACACAATTAGAGCTGGCCTGACCCCAGCCTTAAGTCCAACGACATCGCCTGCCTGCACCTACCCTGGGCTTGAGCCACTTCCTGACATGATAAGTCCTTCACAGCTATGTTTCTCTGTCTGCATCACTCAGATACAAAACTCTGCCTTTCTCAGTCTGAAGAACTTCAGTTATTGACAGCAAAAAAATTCCCCAGCTCTTACATCGTCTCATGGTTTCTGCCATTTCTGTATGAACTTCTCACTTTCTAACTCCAGCTGTACAAAGAATTCTGCAATGAGAGAGCCGAATGCCACCACAGTTACATTCCCAGCATGTTTGATGACTGGATCAGCGAAGTTATTAATACCTAGAGACATAAAGCATCACTTTGCGTTGCAAGTTTTCCTCTCCTGCTTAGACCTGAGGTTGTTTATTTCTTCTGCCTTGTCATAGTTTTAATACTGTCCTACATAATCACAGAAACACAGAACACAAGTATTTTTGTAATCAGATGAATAAAATTGTGGCATCAGTTGAAAACACTGGCTACAACAGTGATGTAAATGATTGTACCAGGGCGATAAGAAAAGCCATACAAAGTCAATACTATTCCTTGGGAAAATATTTTTCCTTATTGTATGTGTGTCCGTTCACACATTCATGTGTGTGCAGGTGGGTATTGGTGGACATACATACCTGTGTCTGTATGTAGAGATCAGAGGTTGGCACCGAAGCCTTTCTCAGTTGTTCTCTACTTGTTTGGTTTTGGTGAAGACAGGGGTCTCTCACCGAATCTGGAGCTTATCAGTTTGGTTCCACTGACTGCCTAGCAAGCACTGAGGATCCTCTGGCTCTACTGCCCCAGCACTGGGATTGCACATATATGATATAGACATGGATGTCTATGTAGGTTATGGTAGGTTGAAGTTGAATCCTCATGCTTGGAAAGCATTCATCTTATTGACGAAGCCATCTCCCTAACCCAACCAAAGGAGGACTAGCCATGTAAGACTTACATACTCAAGTCAATAAACTCAGGCTTCAGAATACTGTGAGGGCCTCAGTTGAGTTATCATGATCACCAACATGTAGTTTAGCTTTACATTTTTGTCTTTAGAGATTGTTCACTTGAAGCTGTTTTAGACTGACAGTTTTATTGTGATAACAAACATCACATGTACTTTTTGTTGCTTTTTAATAGATTTACATAATAAAATTTATTTACAAACATTTCATGAGGATCCTTGTCTCTGCAATGATAAAATTTTGTTTGTTTGTTTGGGTTTTGATTTTTTTGAGATAGGGTTTCTCTGTGTAACAGGCTGTCCTGGAACTTGTTTTGTAGACCAGACTGGCCTTGAACTCACAAAGTGTAACATGAGGGCCTTCTTGTTGGGGTTTCTGTCCTGCCCAGTTCCCACAGCCAGTAAGCCCCAAAGAAATCACACAGAGGTCTATATTAGGTTATAAACTGATTGGCCCATTAGCTCAGGCTCTTATGACTTATATTAACCCATTATTCTTATCTATGTTAGCCACATGGCTCAGTACCTTTTTCAGCGGGGCAGGTCACATCCTGCTTCTTTGGTGGTCTGGGCAAAACAGGGGAGGAATGGGCTTCTTCCTTCCTAGAATTCTCCTGTTCTTATTGCCCTGCCTCTACTTCCTGTCTGGCTACTGACCAATCAGCATTTATTTAAAACATATATAGACAGATATAGAATTGTTCTCCTGCACCAACGAAGATCCACCTGCCTCTGCCTCTGCATCCTGAGTGCTGTATTAAAGGCGTGCACCACCACTGCCAAGTGTGATCTTTTTTAAGAGTATAAAGAATTTAGAAAAATAGTATGCAAGTTTTTACTTCATGGTTTTAATAATTCCATAAACTTAAATATTCTATATTCTGGAGTTAACCTAAGAAGATAGTTTTCTCAACATGTCCTCTGAGATCTGGCAATAATTTATACAACTGTTGTGTTTAATTGTTAGAGAAATAAATATTAAAGTACCTGTATCTATACATATATACATACATGTATCTACACGTGTATGTAAAACAAATATGACTGCTGTCACATGACTCTTCATAGGAAGACATATAGAAACATCAACTTATCATACATAAAGCAAACACAGGCTAAACAGCCCAATTCGGTAAGTCAATGAGTTCACTGGTTACTTTTAGAAGCAAGGATGATGCAAATACCTCAGCCCCATCATCAAGTCCCCTGTGCACATCGTGAAAAAGTGACCTCTTTCCACACTGGTCACTGGAATGAACAGCTACACTATAACTGCATTAAAATATTAACTGCAATAAACTTTGTAGGAGAAGAGGATTGAGGGACTAGGGGAAAAAAGAGAGATCCAATGCATTTAGAAGGTCTTTACCCTGCCATACTAGACCTGTCAGGAGAGCTAATATAACTAAGGGTCCCAAGCTGCCTTCCTCTTTCTGATACTCTTCTGTCCCCTACATTTCTGCTTTCTCAAAACATGCATTCCATTACCAGCTCTGTCCCCACTCCGCTTCCTTTGGACTGTCCTGCCCTTCTCATGCTCTCCTCTTAACTATCATGACCTACACACACACACACACACACACACACACACACGCAATGCACACACATGTGCACATGCACACATACACACATTTAAATACAGATTTCATATGAGAAATAACGTACAGTCTTTATCTTTTTCTGTCTGATTTATTTCACTTAACACAATGATATTATATCTAATTCTGTTTATCTTCACCAAATGTCAGAACTTCATTTTGTATGGCTGAATAGAATCCATTGTGTGCATGCAACACATTTTCCTCATCCATTCAACTATTGATAGACATTAAAGTTAGTTCCATTTCTTTTAATCTTCCTTGTTTTGTTTTGCTTTTTGTTTAAGACAGTTTCATGAAGCCTATGCTGAAATAGACATACAACCAAGGGTGACCTTGAACGTGTGATACTCCTACCTCTACGTCCCAACAAATGAAATTACAGGCATGAGCCACGATTCCCAGCAGACTCCATTTCCTGGCAGGTATCTCTGACGTATACTGACTTAGAGATGTTCAAGCACTAAGCAGTGCTATCGCTGAATCATATGGTATTTCTAATTTTAGCTTTTGGAGGAAGCTTCATTAATGACTTTCCATAGAGACTGAATCAACTTGTATTCCCAGCCTCAGTATATAAGGGTTCCCTTTGCCATACATGTTCAGCAACATTAACCGTAATTTGTTTTCTTGATGGAAATCATAGAAGAATCTCTTATTAAAAAGATGTTTCCTGTCAGGTGGTGGTGGCACCTTTAAATTAAATGCCTTTAATCCCAGCACTTGGAAGGCACAGGCAGGTGGATCTCACTGAGTTTGAGACCAGCCTGGTCTACAAAGCGAGTTCCAGTAGAGCTAGGACTGTTACACAGAGAAACCCTGTCTTGAAAAATCAAAAAGAAAAAAGAAGGAAGAAAAGATGCTTCCTTTTGTTCTATGTGTGTGTGTGTGTTCTTTTGGATTTTAATAGGGAAAAGAACAAAGGCAGATGTTGTGTTTCTCAACGTGTGACTCGAGGTCCTTCTCTATAAGAATTATTTGAGCAGCTCAATAAAAAGGAGTCCTGAACACCATCCCAGACCAGTATCTGTATCAGTACTTAGATTTGACCCTGGAACATTTTAGTTTCTATTAATCTCTTTGATGACTCTCATGTAGTGGGTTAATAATATCTAAACTCAAGCAGCCATTCATAGGAGAATTTCAAATCAAGTTGTTAAAAGTAATAGTGTGGGTTTTTCAATAAATCATATACTTGATGATAACAAAAATAAATTAAAATGGTTTTTTATTTTTTTCTTTTATTCAATAGCGTATGCTGAATTTTGATCTTGAGTTAGTCAACGTGCTTTGAAACAATCACCAGGGATTCAACAGAGGAACAAGAAAGCTAACAAATCACCAGCTCCAATATCAAATACCGAGCATGACATTCAGAGACTGGAACCATCTAATCAAAGAAAGGGTTTTGCTTGCTTGCTCACCTGTTTATTCCTAGGCAGGCTCTGGTTTATGCCAAGCTGGCCTCCATTCACCTCCTGGGTGCTGGGATTGCAGGTCTTTACACTAACCGGTCTATGTGGTGGCAGAGATGGACCCCCAGGGTTCATGCATGCTAAGAAGGCATTCTGCAGATAGAGCTACATCCCCAGGTAGAGAAGCTCTTTTGTAGGAGTCATCTATGTCTTTGTTCTGCAGAACGGCTGCACTGGCGATTTAACTTGTGACAGTCCAGTGGCCTGAAAGTCACGGCTCTGCCGTAACACAGAGACTGCAGAGAGTTCTCTGCCCTTTCTGTTACCTTGCCTTACCTTGCAAGCTGTACCAGAGCAAGGCAGCTGTGGGCCCACATGTGTGAAGCCTCTATTTGGACTAAATTTGGCAAGCAGAGTAGAACAATGTTAAGACGATGAATCACCTTCAAAGTAATAGTGCTCCCTTGTTCTTTTCTTTTCTTTTCTTTCTTTTTTTTTTTTGAAGTGGGGGGGATTGTTGGTTCAAGACAGGGTTTCTCTGTGTAGCTTTGGAATCTATCTGGGAACTCACTCTGTAGACCAGGCTGGCCTGTCACAGAGATCCACCTGTCTCTGCCCCAGAGAGCTGGGATGAAACTGCCTGGTCAGAGCTCCCTTTTCAAAGAGAAAATTCCGTAAGAATTAAATTGATCTGGGTACCAGAAAGTCAGTTGTTGCTTTTTTTTTTATTCTTTTATTTTTCATTCAAAAAATTTACACTTCCTCCCCTTCTCCCAGTCCCCTCCCGCTCCCCCACTAACCCTCCTCCCTCCCCCTACTTCCTTAAGAGGGGGCAGGGTACCCTGCCCTGTGGGAAGCCCAAGGCCCGCCCCCCTCCATCCTGGCCTAGGAAGGTGTGCATCCATATAGACTAGGTTCCCAAAAAGATAATATATGCAGAAGAGATAGGTCCCAGTGCCATTATCATTGGCTTCTCAGTCAGCCCCCATTGACAGCCACATTCAGAGATTCCGATTTGATCATATGCTCATTCAGTCCTGGTCCAGCTGGATTTGGTGAGCTCCCATTAGATCAGGCACACTGTCTCGGTTGGTGGACCAGCCTCTCCCGGTCCTGACTTCCTTGTTCATCTTCTCCCACCTTCTACTCTTCGACTGAACCTTGGGAGCTCAGTCCATTGCTCTGATGTGAATGTGGGTCTTTGTCTCTATCTCCATCCATCGGACGAAATTTCTAGGGTGATGATCAAGATATTCATCAATGTGACTATGGGACAAGGCTAGATCAGGCACCTTCTCCTCTGCTGCCCAAGTACCTAGCTGGGGACATCCCCATGGACACCTGTGATCCCCTCTAGAGCCAAGACTCTTGCCAATCCTAAAATGACTCCCTTAATGTAGATATCTTATTCCCTTCTCCAATATCCACCCTTCCTCCATCTCCACCCTCCCACTCCCCCAAGCTCTCCCCAGTCCATCTCTTCTCCCTTCTCCCTCCCTCTCTCCCTTTCACCCAGCCCCCTACCCTTTCCTCCCCTCCCCCCATCCCCATTCCCGTGCCTCCAACTTTTGCCCAGCGATCTTGTTTGCTTCCAATTTCCAGGAGGATCTACATGTGTTTTTCTTTGGGTCCACCTTGCTATTTGGCTTCTCTAGGCTTCTCTATAAGCTTAATGTTCTTTGTTTATGGCTAGGGTCCACTAATGAGTGAGTACATACCATAATCATCTTTTTGGGTTTGGGTTATCTCACTAAGGATAGTGTTTTCTATTTCCATCCATTTGCATGCAAATTTAAGGATGTCATTGTTTTTTTACTGCTGAGTAGTATTCTAATGTGTATATATTCCACACTTTCTTGATCCATTCTTCCATTGAGGGGCACTTAGGTTGGTTCCAGGTTCTGGCTATTACCAGTTGTTGCTTTTAATAAACAAACAAAAAAAATAACAACTTTCAAGACAATTTCAATTACTTGTATTTTTTCTGAATCCTTTTAATAAATATTTTTATAAAGTGAATTGCATGGTTTGCTTCCTAATAATCCAAAATTCAAATTAAAGAAAGGTGCTTGACAAGAGAAAGCAAAAAGCTCCCAGAAACCTTCAATTATAGTTTTTATATAAATACTTGAATCTCGAAGGCTTACCTTTTAAAATAATAGAATACATCAGATGCAAAGTTTCTGTCACTATGTAGAGAGGAATAAGTGCAGGAGAATTGTCCGTATTCTCTCAATCATGATTTAAATAAATGCTGATTGGCCATTAGCCAGGATGTATGGGTGGGACAACCAGACAGGAAGTAGAGGCGGAGCAAGGAGAATAGGAGAATTCTGGGAAGCAGGACGCTCTCTCGGCACTCCTGCCTGGACCACTGAAGAAGCAGGATGTGACCTGCCCCGCTGAGAAAGGTACTGAGCCATATTGCTAACATAGATAAGAATAATGGGATATATAAGTTATAAGAGCTAATATGAAGCCTGAGATAATGGGTCAATCAGTTTATAACCTAATGTAGACTCTTTGTGTGATTTTCTTTGGGGCTAAATGGCTGGGGAACTGGGCAGGACAGAAACCCCAACAAGCCAGGCCTTTCATGCTACAAATAAGAATTTGAAGGAATATTTACTGAAATCATAATGTAAATCTGCCATAAAATTTGAATTAGATCAAATGTGGGGGAAATGTGGAAATATATTCATTATCTTTCCAGAATTAAGCATTAGTTTTCTTGTCCTAACAGAAATCCAAAGAAATAAAATTAAAGTCAGGCCTGGTGGTACAGGCCTCCCTCAAGGTTGAAGATGGAGCACGTAAGTCAAGGCCTGCTTGAACTAAGATTCAAATTTAAGGACGGGCTTTATCTCAAGGGAAAAGAGGGCTGGAGATAGAGCTTAATAGCACAGCAGCCCAGCAAACTGCACACACACTCATGGGAGAGTAATCTTCAGCCTGGTAAAGTGACACACACCTGTAATCCTAGCCCCCAAAAGAAAGGCTGAGGGGGAAGACCATGATTCCCACGCCAACATGGACTGTATAGTAAAACATTGTCTCAAAAAAATAAAATAAAAAAATAAAACCTAAAACCAAACAAAATAAAGCAAAAACCTTGATTCACACAGTTGTTGGCTCTTAGGGTCAGTAGTTTTGCTTGTTTTCTTATTTTTAGCTTTTCTTGATGAATTGCATACTGGAATAATTGTTGCTTCAGATGACATTGCTTTACCCCATTTCCTCAGTGAAGTTATGCAATGCCTCTCATTTACAGAAAAGAAAAAAAAAAGACATTTCCTTCAAAGGAGAAGGGGAAGGGGTCAGTGGCAAGAAGTCACTTTTCAAAGTTTACCTGGAGTGCCCTCTACTCTGGGATAAAAGTTAAGTTTTGTTTGTTTGGCTAGCCACTCAGGCAGAGCTATTTTCAGAGGAAGGCCAAGGTGTGAAATCCCTGCCTTTCTCTCCTCCATATTTTTAAAGATTTATTTTATCTTTAATTGTGTCTGTTAGGGGAGGTGCAGGAAAGCACAGAGGTCCTTAGAAGTCTCAGGTGTCTCATCCCCTAGAGCTGGAGTTGGAGGCAATTATAAAGCACCTGATGTGTGTGCTGGGCACTAACTCCCAGTCGCCTGCAGGAGTAGCATGAACTCTTAATCACTGAACCTAACCAGCTCTTCAGGCCCTCTCTTCCAGATTTGAAGTAAAATCTTTGAAATAGAGAGTCTCCATTCTCCCTCCTGGCTGTGCAGGACAACCCGGGTGGCATCCTGTACCCTACATGCCCCAAAGCGGCCATATGGCTCACTCTGTGTCCCTCATCGTTGACAACTCCCTTTTACTAAAATGTTAAAGATCTTTTACTGAAGCTCTTAAAGACTGTTGCCAAAATGCAAAGAGCCAAAATTATCCTCATGGTCTTACTCCACAGTCCGCTCTGTTCCTTGGCACGTTCCTTCATGCCTTTCATAATCTCCCATTTTAACTGTGTACCTAAGGGTGATTGAGCACTCATGTGACCCTGGTTGTTACAGTTTGAGGATAAAGTTTCCCTCCAAAAGATTCATGTATTTACAGCTTAGTTTCCAGGTAAGTACTGTTTGGGGAAGGTCTGGAAACTTTAGAGGTGTGGCCTACTTGGAGGTTGTAAGTCACTTGATGTTTGGTGTCAGCTGTGAGTGTTTTGTCCTAGGCTTTCTTCAGTGAACACCCTATGCCACTTGTTCAAGCTGCCATGAATTGCAGGTCAGGGAACATTACAGTAGTTTGCATAAGCATGGAGGAGTCTGGGTAACTCCCCTCCTCTGCAACCCAATGACCTCCACTCTCAGGGAATGATGTGGCCTCATGAACCCTTCTGCGATCCATAACAGAATACTAAAGAGCCCAATCATGGCTCTTCCTGGGCAGGTAACCGCAGCTACTATGACTTCCTGACTGCAATGACTCTGTCGTGTCCAGAAGACAGAGCTTTCTTACTTTCTCTCATTAAGTCAGTTGAAAAACAATGTCTGCTGTAACAAGAAGGAAAATGCACATTAAGCAGACTTTAGGGAAGATTTGCAAGGTCTACGTTAATCAAGTCACTATATTGGGTGCACATCAAAAATAAGTGAATGATCTAACCAAGGGACTGAAAATGAATGGGAGAACATCTGTTCCTTTGCTGATTTTTCCAGTAAGGAAATAAAGGTTCTAGAGGTAAAGGCTGAGACAATGCAGCACTGGCTAATTTCCTCTCATCCTCGTTCATTCTCTCGTGAGCACTTACAGAGTTCCTGCTGCAAATAAACCACGGGACAAAGGACTGTGCCGGGAATTCCAGTTTGGGGGAGGCAGGTTCCTCACTGGGTGCTTCAGTGTCTGGTGGTCAGTTGAATTTTATGACTGGTAAAGGGTTAGCTGGCAGAGACCCTCCTACCCATCTGAAATGATGAGGTGAGCACACTACAGAGGCATGAATAAATATGAAGCACAGAAGGTGACATAAGTCCTCAGGGTGACCCTATTAAAGGTGACATAAGTTCTCAGGGTGACCCTATTAAAGAACCATCACATATTATTTGGAAACTAATAAATATTCATACTCTAATCAGAAAGGTAGCTCACTTGAGCAAGAAGAAGTGACCTAAACTGTGCCTTTGATTTCAATCTTAAGGACAAAAAAGAAACAAGAGCAGCAGGAAGGGAAAAGCTTCCTAAATAAAAGATTGTGGGAAAGGCTAAAATGGAAATTTGCTGCTTTGACAAAATGTTTACAGAAATGGGGGGGAGGGGGAGCCCAGGCTAACTTCCAGATACTCAGTTTCAACACGCTATGCTTACAGGCCTTGACTGCAATGGGACTGTGTTAGAATCCCCATTGTATGTATTATCTCTTTATTGGAAAAAGAATGTAAGAATTAATAATAATGCATGTGAATGCTTTATTAGCGTTTATTAAGCTATTCCTGGGTGTGCATCCGCAGGCTCAGCTCTTGAACTCAGCTGATGGAAGAATCATTTTCAAGCCTTGAAATAATTAAATTCCAAACTGACAGCTAACTGGCATTCCTGATATATTGGCTATTTAGAATCCCTTTTAAAAAGCCCTCCCCATGTTTGCGGGAGACAGTGAAAATGCCATCACAGTTGTCTTTTGATCAGAGGTTCAGCACACTGGCTGCCTGTGGTGCGGATGAGTCCTTCAGAACTCAGAAGCTCTAACTTGCTTAATTCCAGTGCTCACAGTTTCCTGTCAAAATTTTCCTTTGGAAGCTAGAATTGGTCACTTCACTATCAAATTTCATTATGATTAAATGGCTAGAACAAAAGAAAACAAATACCCTTTGTCAGTGTTAGGAAAAATCAGTGCATGCAGGCTCCTTTAATGGCAGAGAAAGTTAATGACTATTGTCCACCATTTGTGATGTGAGAAACCCAAGGACAAGTAAGAGTCACAACAGTATCTTTTCTCATGTGGATTCTTGCTGTTTTCATCTCTGCCAGGCAGGATATTAACTGAAATGTGCCCTCTTTTCCAAAGGAACTTGTGCTTCAGGAGCATGTGGAGCAGGCCCGGCTCAAGCTTTAGAAAAACATTCAAAGTTAATTCTTCCGCAACACAAACGGAAAGACTGTGATAGCATCAGTCCGAACAATGCCTCTGGTCAAAGCTTTCCTTCTCCTTGTGCGGTTCAAAAGGGAAAGCAGGGCAGTTCGAAGCTGCTTTGAAGAGGGCACAGTCTGTGCCAAAAAGAAAGCACAACGGGTTTCCAAGATGCAACCCAGGACACCCAGAGTTGAAGGAATCTTTTTATGTAGCTCAAGCACGGGAACAAGTTCTCAACACTGGACTCCGGGTTACAGTATAACCACACAATTGCGGTTCAGCTCCCTGGGGCTGGGAAGGGGGCAACAAACTGGATGACTGTGGGTCATAAGCAACAGGATGTGGCAGCTTTCCTTTATTGTCACCCAAATCAGTAGTGAAAACAAGAAATGAAGAAATGCATTCTTTGTTTGGTTTCCGACGTTGAAATTTCTTTATTTTTAATCTGAAATTTGAGGAACCTCCTACAGGTTAGTTCAGCTATCTTAGTCAGTCAAGCCTTGGGCTGAAAATGAGTCCTCTTTCCTAACACATTTAGTTCCTCAATTGAAACACAGCTAATGTGTGTCATGAGTTCAAGAAAAGGCCATTAATAGTTGACAAAGCAGATCGGATAAATTACCACGGTGCAGGGACAATAGATAGAATCTTCAAGGATGATGGCACTCTACTTTCTATAGTTGACTCTTCTTACAACTTATACCAAAAATACCTTAAAGAAGCTAGGTTCTAATCAGAGATATCAGGTAAGTCTCAGGACCTGCTTCACTGTTCTAAGCAATGCCAGTGTGGGGGTGAGACTAGCACATTCCCCAATGTCAGCCTACACGGGTTCATTTCCATACCCAAACATCTGAAGTACAACTCATGAGAAATGCTCTTTAAGCAATCTGGATTGTCACTGGTTTGGAAGATGAGGGCGACATATTGGTGGGGGAGATTCAGATGGAATGGGTTCAGATTCTGAACAAGCTGAGCAACTTTAAGTGTGCTACTTAAATTTGTCCACTGTTTCACTTTCTGTGGTTCGATCCCTTGAAATCCGGTACAGATTACCTCAGTAAATATTTACAACATAATCTAGACTGAGCTAGGGAGAACAAAAGATACAGAATCAACGGCCAGTGGGTCTTGGCAGAATGGAAGGACTCGCAGAATTCATGCAGGGAGGCTGCAGATTGCTTAAAGCATATGCCCAAACCTCAAAAGGCAAGTTGTTTGGGTTGTGAGGCTCTCCAGAGCCCAGAACAGTTTGGCTGCTACAAACACCCAGTAGACTACGAGACAAGGAGAAGTCGCATGACACTTTCCCGGCCCTTGGGAAAGACTGATAGTTCTTTAGTTGCGGATGTCCCCAAACAGCTCACAGAACTAAACCAGAAAGTACAAGGGGAAACTTGCCAGGAACTCTCACCAAGTTTTCCATAGCTCAGACCTGGATCCTGTCTCTAGAAACCACAGCACACCTCTCTTTTGAATGGAAAAAGGATACCTGAGGAGAAGATAACGTGATGAGTAGATCCTTCTGGATACAAAGGACCATCTTCCAGGGAAGGAAAAGTGCATCTTGCTGCCTTTTTTTTTCTCTCTGGAAGAAGCTATTGCATCCACAGGGAAAAGCTCGTGTATGGATGGATCTTCTCTGCCTCATGGCCACTGACACTCGAAAATAATTTCAACCTGAGCACAATTAGCCCAGAGCAATATATCTAAAGGAACAAAAATGTATTCTTGGGTTGTAAAGAAAACATAAAATGATCCATGACTCTTCAAAGACCATGAGCAGAAACAGAGTATGCTCACGGTGCTAAAATTTAATGATGGAGGAGGAAGCTGACAAGAGTTTAGGGAAAATAAAGCTGACCAAGGCTGAAGGGTGTAATACTGACTTCATTTTTTTTTTCAGTGAGAAACACTATCTGCCTGTCCTGCTGCTTATAAGTAAAAGAGGGAGTTGCCTCCTCTTCCTAATAGAAGAGTAAGAGAGTCACCACATAGTATACCATGTAAGTATCTTATTTCTCCTGCTTACTTATCTTCATGTCCAGCCCCAAAACTTAGGGAAGCTTTCTGTGTGCTGATTGCTAAAGCAGTAGCGCCCATTACTCACCAGTACACAGAGATGCTCATTACAAACCAATACACAGAGATGCCTGTTACAAACCAATACACAGAGATGCCCATTACAAATCAGTAACAGAGATGCCCGTTATAAACCAGTAACAGAGATGCCCATAACAAACCAGTACACAAAGATGCCTGTCACAAACCAGTACACAGAGATGCCTGTCACAAACCAGTACTCAGAGATGCCTGTCACAAACCAGTACTCAGAGATGCCTGTCACAAACCAGTACACAGAGATGTCCATTACAAACCAATACACAGAGATGCCCATTACAAATCAGTAACAGAGATACCCATTACAACCCAGTACACAGAGCTGCCTGCTATCTTTGTTGAACAAATGAGTGAAGAAGTGAACAGACAGAGATGATCCCAGGCCTGACAAACTGCTGTGTGGTGACAGTCACATGCTGATCCTGGAAGAACAGGCCACTGCTGGACCATACAAATCAGGAAACTAACCCAGACCTAGGGAGACAGAGAATGCCCTGGGAGGAAGTGCTATTTGTCATGGGATCTAAAAAAAATGAGAACTTAGACAAGCAAACAAAAACAAAAGTCAAGATTCCGTGCGCATTACATGAATTAGAGACTGTAAACTCATTCACAGAGACGGTTTAACTAGCTTAAAGGAAAATTATATCAACACCTACAGTTCTAAGTTCTCTTTAAACACTCAAAAGATTGGAAGAAATTTGGCTACAGGTGAACAGCACTCGAGTTCTCAAATGACTGTTGCCCCTTGTGGACCCTGAGACTGAAACTTATTGACATATATATATACATATACATTCTGTTATTCATCTCCAAAAGAAAGGAGTGGGGGAAGACAAACCAGTTATCATCATAGCTGTGTATCTGATAGGAGTATGGGTTTCAAGAAAAAGAGAGAGAGAGATGAATTTGTGTTTGGAAAAAAACCTGAAAGCTTTTTATTTTATAATGTTCTATACAGCATTCTTTTGACAAATCGAGTTGTTTATGGGTTTTTAGTCTTTCTTTAACTTGAATCTTGTTATTGTTGACATTTATTCCTTCTCCACGAGAGTAAAAGGGAGAGAAAATAATTGGACAAGAGTACAGTGCCGAATTAGAACCTTAAGTAGAAAAACACACAATATTAGCTTTGCAACCCTGTCTTAGCAAACCAGGGAATGCTTTGAGTTTAAACTGAAAAGTTACTTTGCTGCTTATAAACCCACAGAAGATGGACAGGATTTTATGCCTTGTCTTGCCACACTAGGCACTCTAGGACCCTCAAACCAAAACTCACAAATCTCACCTGAAGAAGCAACTGCATTATGTGAAACTTACCCTTTCTTTTTAGCTAGTCGTATTGGCCAAAGAAAGACACGTTAGCTGAAAAACTAAATAAACCTCTATAAAGAAACAAGATTTCCCCAGGCACATCTGCAGATGTATTTTGTTACTTCTCTTTTTGTTCCAGTCACTGAGGGCAAAGATTTGCCACTTATTTCCAAAAAGTAGAACTATTCATCCGGTAGAAAGAAATTCAATAAGTGTTAGGTGATGAGCAAATACAAGGTTAAGACAAAGCTAAGCAAATTTTCTTTCCAAGAGTAATAGAATAAAAGTAAAAGAAAGGACATTGGGTTAAGAGACCTTGCAGAAAAAACATTTCATTGGCTGATCTGAAATTTCTTAAACGATTGTTTTTGATGTCTTTTAAAAAAAGAAAAGAAAACCCTCGATGCTAGGAAGTGAGCAAAGAAAGCACATGGTGATGATGTGGTGACCTTGTCGTATTGAAGGTAAGAACATCCAAAGGTTAGCACACTGAACATGCTGTAAAAGCAAAGCTGAAATAGAAATCAGGATGATCAAATGAAAGGAGAATTAAATACTTGCTGAAAAGAAGCTATGCGACCATCATACAGGCAGATAAATTCAGATGCCATCCAGCTTTGCTGCAAAGAGATAAAAAGCTAATTTTGATGACAAATGATCAACTGTGCTATCCAGAGCGAAATGAGAACAGGAGGTATCGTAGGCGCTCTTGTGAAAATCTAGGCAGCTTTCTGATGCTCTTAGTTTGAGCAGAACTATATAATCACTGAGTTTCTCCCTCTCTGCTCAGCAAAAATGATGGAAGCTCATCTCCATGGGAAGCAATTTGTCTTCTTTCTGCAAGTGCATAGCCGGCGGGTTCTGCTCTGAGAGAGAGGGGAAATGCTGAGTGGAAATAAGCAAGCTATTAATCTTCAAAACAAAGAATGTAGTTAGAAATGTTCATTAATCTTGAACGCCAACAAAGTAATTTCCTAAACATGTATAATAAAGAAGATGAAAGCTGGGCATTGTGGGCACATGCCTGTATTCTCAAGAATACTTAGGAGGCTAAGGCAGAAGAATTGCTTGCGAGTTTAAAGCCAGGACTGGGCTCCAGAATGAGTTTCAGGACAGCCTGGGTTACAGAATGCAACCTTATCTAAAAGAAGAAGAAGAAGAAGAAGAAGAAGAAGAAGAAGAAGAAGAAGAAGAAGAAGAAGAAGAAGAAGAAGAAGAAGAAGAAGAAGAAGAAGAAGCTTGATACTTTAAACACTGGACATGTAGATCCTCTTGTTTGGCAAGACCTTTTTGTTGTTGTTGTTTTTAAACAGTGTTGATCTCATTTGCTTTTAGATCACATTAAAGACTTCCACTGAAAACCACCGAATTTGCTATCATCAAATGGCTTCCATTCTTTGACTTCATTTGGTTTCAACCCCAACCAGTGTATTGAAATTCATTTCAAGTACTAAGCACCCAGAAGTAGTGCAGACTCCACAGGTCAAGGTCCTAGTTTTCTACCAAACTTGTCACTCAGATGTCACCTGCATTTCTAACTACAAGCCTGGGTGCTTTCATCACTTATGACAATTCTCTAGAATAACTCATAGAATTTAGGAAAGTGAAATGTTTATGATAATATTTTCTCTATAAAGGGGTATTAGATTTTTCCTAGTAAATTATGCTTGACTTAATCATTTACCAAGGTGGGCGTACTGAGCCAGACAGTTGAACTCTTTTGTAAGAGGCCAGGGCTGCGTCTGGCCGCCCTGCTAGCTTAACCCCCCAAAATAACCACACAGAAATTGTATTAATTAAATTACTGCCTGGCCCATTATCTCTAACCTCTTCTTGGCCAACTCTCACATATTGATCTAACCCATTTCTATTAATCTGTGTTAATATTAATCATGTGTAAGCCATGAGGTCATGGCTTACCGGGAAAGATTCAGCATGTCTGACTCTGGCAACTCCATGGTGGCTCTCCTTGCCTGTCTTCTTTCTCCCAGCATTCAGTTCTCTTTTCCCCACCTATCTAACTCTGCCCTATCTAAAGGCCAAGGCAGTTTCTTTATTCAACCAATGAAAGCAACACATAGAAGGAACAACCTCCTACACCAGAACTCATCCCTGGAGGTTCTACAGGCCTAATGCTCCAACCCTCTTATCTTGTAATGGGCCTTGCTAGGGAATGGTCCCCATTCAGAAATTATCCAGGGATCCACCAAAAATTACTTCATTAAAATAAACACAGGTGTTATCACAGCACTTTGGAATCATAAACATGCCTATCACTCCAGAGATCCTAGGGGCTTTAGGAGCTCTATGCTAGGACCTTGAACAAAGACTAGATTGCTTCATTACTAAGGAAATAGATAATATTAAATCAAGCATTGCAAAACACCCACAAAGCAAGAGATACTTGAAAGATATGTGTTTGTTACTTATAGTACACATATGAAATATGTACATGATAGTTTTGATGCGGTCCACTCAGTAGTTTTGCGACATAAACATATGCCTCCAAGGTAAGAAAACATTGATTCTACTCAAAAAGGGTTGACCTGGGGCAAACTATAAAATCAAAATAGTTTTCTTTTTCTTCAAAACCTTCTATTTCAATACTTGCTCCTCTACCTAGATCCCAGTCCTGCTTGCAACTGTGTATTCTTTTACTCAAAGAAATAAAATCAGCAACCATTTATTGAGCAATTTCAAAACATTGTCATCAACAGGAACCTGTTTTTACTAAGTGGCATGACAGACAAAGAGCCTTTTTGAGTATTTAAAACATGAGCATCTAACGGTAGACAGCATAAGGTGGCTACAGGAGAGGAGGCAGCATTTTAAGAGTCCTGAAAATCTAGCAGGATTTCAGTACAGGGTAGAAAGTTCAGGGCTTGCCCAGCTGAGGGAAGAAACGGGAATCTCAGAAGTCTCCAAACTTTGGAAGCCATTTGGTGGCTGCAGCAAAGGCATGTAGCTGATGTGTTGAGTATTTGGTGGCTGCAGCAAAGGCATGTAGCTGATGTGTTGAGTATTTGGTGGCTGCAGCAAAGGCATGTAGCTGATGTGTTGAGTATTTGGTGGCTGCAGCAAAGGCATGTAGCTGATGTGTTGAGTATTTGGTGGCTGCAGCAAAGGCATGTAGCTGATGTGTTGAGTATTTGGTGGCTGCAG